>CABHPH010062100.1:0-15948 GCA_902168325.1 Peromyscus nudipes
AGAGGCCACACATTCACGAATATTTGGGCATCACAAATTGAACTTCACGGACAAAAAGATAACAGCTGGGTTGGGTAGGTCCAGGAGGATTTGAGTAAAGGGGTGTATATGACTAAAGCCCATTGGTTGAAAAAACCAATGCAAATGAATTAATAAGAAATATGGATCTAGATGTTATATGTCCTATGACTATGTGTTCTTTATTTTCTCAAATGAAATTCTAAGAATAAATACAACATGTGCTCTATATGGTGTGAATGGAGGTAAGGACGAACATTCCAGAATAACCTGGGCTCTGTTACTGCCTACACTACAAATGCCATATAATTTAGCTGTATGTTCCTATGGCTTCAGAGTACACAATCCAGGATGGGCAGTCTTTCATCTTCCATGAAGAATTATGCAGAAGAATGGTATTTATACAATGCCACTGTCATTCTGCATAATTCCTTAACCTTTGCACACTCCAGTACCTTGAAACCTCAACTTTTATATCTTATAGTTTGCTTGTAAGTAATTCTATTTCATGTGACTTGTGCATAAGTTTTTGCATATTGTCAGCCTTATGCCACTGACAGAAAAATGGCAGAACATAATGTAAAGGTCATGTGTTCAGTGTTTTAACCTGAGATTTATACCAGTGTTCAGTTAACCTCCTGTGGAATTAATATATCTACAACACTACTGAACCAACATTAACTTCTCCCAAAGGGAAAAAGTGAAGTCAAGGCCATTCCATCACAGATAGTGTTTCTATAATTAATAATGTTCCACTTGCCTCCTACCCTTTTCAGGCCTGATCATCCCCTCTACTGAACTAATAGAGTAGAATTATCACTTCACCTTTATTTGGAAGGGAGTCAAATGTCCCCTTCTGTTCACTTACAGGGGATTCAGGTTAAGACATTAGGGACTGAGAGTCTCCATGGATCCCATGGTGCCAGTGAATAATTTCTGATTTTGCTGAGTTTGAGAGTCAGAGAAGAGAAGTGACTAGGCAAACATTACAGAGCTATGAGGCAGCTGACACAGCAATCGACCCCAAGAGATTTGTTTACCTACAGTTTTACATAAAAAAGAGGAATAATTTATTCACTAGTTTTGGAGTCTGGTTCAGTGCAGGAAGAACAATTTTGGGATGAGTTTACTATGTGATGGGAACAGGAGAGGGAGAGAGAGGTGGTCAATGAAGCTGTCTGTCTTCCTCTTATGGAAAGTCCTTTCAGGTTGGTCAATGACCAGCACCCACTTCACCATTAGTTCTGAGTGTCAGTGTTATAGGATGGCTTCATATGGTTTGCTTAGAGGCTGGCACTCTGTCCTTGGATTTCAAGTTGTGGTGAGACAATAGAAATACTGTGGAGAGATCTATGTGATAGAGATGTCAGGAGGGATGCTCCATCTCTGCTCTGCCCAACTGATCCCAATCTCATCCATTATGAGTCTTTCCTGACCACTTTCTTTATCTGTATGTACATAAGATGCCCTGGGGTGTCTGGCCAAGCAAGGTCAAGACTGTTTGGGATGCTCCCGGTCTATTACTTTGTAATCTGATATCCTTACTCAAACTTCATCTGTTTTGATTAAAAAAGTTTTCAATTGATATAAACTTATATCCCTTCACTCTCCCTTGCATCTTTCCAGCACTCAACAGGTATCCATACTACAAGTTTCTCATTCCATCCACCAATCTTTAGTTGATATTCTCTTTTTCTTTGATTATTATTTTTTATGTGTTATAGTGTTTATATATTGATATATTGTAATGTTTATATATATATATCTTGCTCAGTATAGTGTTTTAATACACACCACATATGTGTATCTATATATCTGGAATAAACACACATATGTACATATATACATATATATGAATAACTACAGGGAAAGTGTCTCTGGACACAGTAGGGCAGACACATATATGAACTCCATAAGAGGTTGTGACTGCATGCCAAAGACCAGTGCGTGCTCAAGCTAGAGAAAATCCTAGCATGGGGACTGGAGTTGGACATGAAGTCCTACCCCTTGCCAAGGTACTATAGACAATTGATAACTATTCAGAGGAGAGTCAGTTTTAGGAGTGTTGTTACTAGTACATTGACTATGGCCCAGCAGAAAGTGACACATCCAAAGATCTATTTGTAGTATGCCATTGGCAGAAAACTGCAGGAACCTATGTGTAAATCATGTGTTCAGTTTCTCCATCTGAGATTGACACCAGTGCTCAGTTAAGCTGCTTTGCAACTTCTAATTCTACAACACCTTGAACTAGACATTTAATTCTCTTGTAGGGAAAAAGTGAAGTCAAGGCTATTTTGTCAGAAGTAGTATTTTTATATAAAATCCTCCCTTCTGCTCACTTGTTTCCTTCTTCAGTCTCCACCTCCTCCTCTCCAGGAAGAACAGAGCTAGAATGAGCACTTCATTGATCCTGGGAAGGGAGTAAAATTTACTCTCCTTTTCACTCACCAAGGTCTCTTGTACAGAAATTAGAGGCAAATCGTCCTTAAATTTCCCATACTGCTCCTAAACAACTTCTAATGTTGAAGAGTTCAAGAATCAGAGAGGGGAGAAGATGATGATAAGACTACAGAGTCAGGAAGGTGCTGAGAGAAAAAACAAACAAACAAACAAATAAAAACAAAGAGCTTTTGTTCTCTAAGCTTCCACAATAGAAGAGGAATCAGTTACTCACTAGTTTTGGAGTCTGGTTCTGTGCATGAAGTGCAATTTCTTGTGGAGTTAACTAGAGAACGGGACAGGAGAGGGAGAAAGGTCATCAGAGGCTGTCTGCCTTCCCCTTAAGGAAAGTGTTTTAAATTTGGACAGTGACCACCAACCACTCCACCTCTTAGTGCTGAGCCTGTAGAGTTATAGGATGACATTTAGTGGATTGCTTCTAGGTGTTGGCTCTCTCCTTGGATGTCAAGTTTTGATGATTCGTAGGAATGCTGTGGGAAGACCTATGTGAGCAAGAGTTCAGGAGCAAGCTCCATCTCTGCTCTGCCCAAACTGATATGAACCTCATCCCTAATGAGTCTATCCTGACCCATTTATATATCTGCCTCTATGCATAGATATCCCAGTGTGGATGCAAAGTCAAATAAGGAGTTTTTGGGAGACTCCCTGTCTGTTATTTTGTAATCTGCTACCAAGTCCCAAATTCCATGTTTTTTTTACAAAAGGTTTTCAGTTGAAATATAATTCTTTCCCTTTCCCCTCCTTCTCCTCTCTCCAGTCCCTCCCAGCAACCCTTCTTCCAAGCTTTCTCATATCCCCACACCACTCTTAAATTGATAGCCTCTTTTTATTGAAAATTATTGTTATGTGTATGCCTAAAGATATGCATATTCACATGTATATGTACACATGTCATATATACACATGCACATACATGTACAAATATATCACATATGTATATACACATGTATAAATGTAGCACACACACGTGACATTAGGCCTCACAGCTTTCCTTCTCTGTAGCTCTCAATACTACTTTCTCTCTATCATCGATTGGAGGATTCTGAGACATGGCTTCAGTATTTCATTAGTCACAAGATATGAGATATATATGAAGTTCTCTTACCTGTGACAGGAAGGTACAAGGCATCACATGGGAAGAGTTCCTGAAAGAGCCATAGCATCTATAGTTCCCTGCCTGGACCACAGGACCAAGATGGAAGTTGACCTGGAATATCCCACTGTGGTTCTGCACTGAAGGCAGCCCATGTCCCTCGGGTACCCCTTCCCTGGACAGATGGAACATGTCAAACTGAAGGTCAGACACACAGGACAAGGTCATGTTCTCTCC
Organism: Peromyscus nudipes; assembly: GCA_902168325.1. Lineage (NCBI taxonomy): Eukaryota > Metazoa > Chordata > Mammalia > Rodentia > Cricetidae > Peromyscus > Peromyscus nudipes. Next base: position 3,812 of record CABHPH010062100.1, read on the forward strand.
TGACATCACCACAGGGCCCATCAGGGCTGACAGAGAAGGTTTCTTGTATAAACCTGGAAGAAAAGAGGAAGAGACAGTTAGTTAGTTACCAGTGTTCATTGACTTCTCGGTGTTCCCTCTACCTGCTTCCATTTTTGATCTCTCTCTGCCTCTTACTATCTCCCTCTCTCTATTTCTCCATTTCTCCTCTCCTCTCTTTCTCTCCTTCTCTCTCTGTATTTCTATGTTACCATCTTTAGTCTATGACCTCACTCTGTACTCAAATATTTTTTCCAATTTTCGCTTAATGACGTTTTCTGCCTCTATTTGCACGGGTTCATACCACCTGTCTTTTAAAGTTTGTTTTTATGAGCATAATTAATTTTATCTAACACTCAACTTCAATATGAAATATTCCTATGCATACATAATATATTTTTATGCTTGTTTTAAGTTTTGAAATTGAACTATATATCATTTAATGTTTTAAAAATTGTTGTTACATATATAATTATATTTGTATGATATTAACCATATTAAGGCTAGTATTCTTTATTGCCCTTCAACTTCCAATAATCACATTCATTTTACTAATTGGTCTTCTCTATTTTTCAGTTTTTCCAATTGTTTTGCAAGTCAATGGGTTCAATTAGAGTTACTCTTGATTTTGTTTTAATTAGCATACCAAGTAACAGTCTTCATCATGACATCCTCAGACAGCTCCTTTTGTTCATTTCCTCCTCTTCCCTCCTTGTACAGCACTGCTGGTCTCTTTCCTCCCCTCATTTCCTCCTCCATGTCACACATCTTTCATTTCTTTCCCATCCCTCTCTATTAAATTTTCTTCCTCTCATGGTCACTTGCTAATTTCATGACCTATATCTTTGCCATCCTATGTATAATAAAAATCTAGAATCTATTATCATTCAATTTTTCTTTGTAGGTCTTGTCTCTGTTTACATATCTGTGTTAATTAATCTCTCTTTTCAAAGTCCAGAATATTCCATGAATGTGTATATTTCTCTTGAACAATGGCCATGGTCATCTTTCCTCTCTTGTTCCTCTCAGTGTGTGTACTGCTCAAGTGTGATCTGTCATCTACCTCCCAAGCACTTAGTTCAGAATTTGTTTTTTGCGTCTACCTTTATAAGACTTCTACCAAGAGAGCCAGACATATCATGTGTCTGACAAGCTCTGTCTTGACATATTTAACATCTGCTATAATTTTTCCATCTCTACTTTCAAAGTTTCCATTCAGGCTTCTGTCTTTTTGTAGTTTTTTTCTTAGCACACATTCCATATTTACTAATTCCCAGCAAATCCTGGGTTCCACATGTGTGAAGGCATAAGGATTCATTAATAACCAGCCCAATTATGTATTTGGACTCAGGTCAGATACATGATCTGTCTGGCTGTCTTGACAGACTTCTTATAGAGGTAGAAGTCAAAAATTTTCTCAATGTTAGTAGAAAGACTTCATTCTCTCTGGTTCATATTCTGCTCACTGGATTGCCATTTTCTGTGTATCTCTACTTATGACTCCTTTGTACCTTCCTGTATCTATGCTTTATGTTATAACCAATGGTCTGTTCTTATATATTACTTTTCATTGTCTATATCTGTAAAATATTCAACAAGGTTGCCTTCATGTAAATTTCCCACACTCATTTTCTTGTGGCCTCCCACAGCTTTTAGTGTATAGAGTATTTTCTGTATCACAAAGAGAATGAAAAGTGTGTATGCACCCTCTTACCTGTGATCTTTATATCAATGGGGTCACTAGAGTCTGACCACTCATATGGTGAGTGATTGTAAGAACCGTAGCATTTGTAAATTCCAGCATGGTCAGGTGTCACAGGACCTATTGAGAATTTGGCCTGGGAACCCCCATGATGATGTTCTGTAGAAGGCTTTAAAAAATCCTTGATTGTTCCATTTTTATGTGATGTCAAAATGAAGGTTTCAAACATAATCTCTGAATGACACTCCAATGTCACCTTCTCTCCTACATTCACCATGGGAGTTTGTAAGGCCAAAAGGAAAGGCTTCCTGTAGATTCCTGAGAATAAAGAAATTATATGAACCTGATCAAAATCTCTGTGTCCTTTAAGACCTATGGTTCTCCCTCAATTGGTCTGTGCTCCCTGTTAGTGCTCCAGTGGACTTGTTCTTTTCTATTTCAACAGTAAGCACTGAAATCCCTAGGAAAGTATCCATTTTTTTCCCTTCCAGCTTCTAGAGCCTCATGCATTCCTTGGCACTTGGACCCTTCCTCCATGTTCAGAGTTTGAGACAGGTTGTCCCCCTCATGATGTTTGTTTTATTCACAAATGGATTTTTTCCAATTTGTTATATCAACCCTTGTAGTTCTACAGACCTGGAATAATTCAGGATATTCTTGCATCCTGATATCAACTTGTTAAGATCTGAGTTCCATCTTCCAGGCCAACTTTCCCTTGAATTATTTAACACACAGGAAGCCTTAGGGACTAGAAGAATGCATGACCTTGTATATCTTATTATGCTCAGAACATTATATATTTCTCTGTGTTGAATATTCCTTTATAAATCCAAACCTCTTATTAACACTGTTTCTGAAAATTCCAGGGTTGGGAGATTTGGGGAAATGAAAGGTACTCAAAACATCATCTCTAACCTGAAATTATGATCTTAACACTGTCACTGTGGGCTGAAATTTCAAAAGGGTAAGGATAATTAAAACCATAGCATCTGTATGTCCCTGCATGTGCTGATGTCACAGGATCCAAGACAAATTTCTTCTGGAATCGTCTTCTCTGGATCTGAGGGATAGGATTACCATGTTCTTTGTTCAACTTGAATGTGTAATAGTCACTATGAGAGTCACATCGAAGTTCCACATGCTGTCCCAAAGGAACAATATGGCTTGGCCAGGCAGAGAGTGAAGGTTTGTCATGATATCCTGCAGAAGAATGCACAGAGAAAATATTTAATGATGCTCCCTCATACCTGAGAGCTAAGACTCCAGTTTTCTCTTCTTTGGGGTCCTTTGTATAACACTTTTCTCTGAATTGATACATCCCTACTTCAATGTAACAGTCTGAGATATTCAGGAGATTCAGAAAGTAAACAAACTTTCTATGTTATGCAAAGGTGAAACATTCAAGAGTCATCAGTGGCCCTTCCCAGCTCTATAGAAAGAGTAAGACACTGGACCAGCTGAGCTCTGAGTGTTATTGTCTAAGAGCTGTTGGGCTGCCTGCAAGTTGTGCACTAAGCACCAGGGTTTTGGCATCATGATAATCAGGCATTATGGGTGTGCTTTAAGTAAGGTTTGAGTCACCCTTGCTTCTGTGAGTAACCCGTAATTCATACTGCTATCAGCAACCTAATAAACTGATAGATTCACAGAGTTATGTTTTGGCTCAATCACTGTTTGGTCTGCCATGGATTTCTTTCATGAGTTGAGTAGATTTGTATGTGTTATACACAATAGGGTCATTTTGAAGTGATGATTTTGAAAGACTGTGGTTTTTTGAATAAATTATGGTCCCTATACACTCATGTGTTTTAATGCACAGCACATAGGGAATGTCACTAATAAAAAGTTATGTCCTCATTGGAGTAGGTGTGGCCTTGTTGGAGGAAGTGTGTCACTGTGGATGTATGCTTTGTGGTCTAGTATGCTCAGGCTATTAACAGTGTGAAACACAGTCTCCTTCTGCCACCAGTGGATCAAAATGAAGAAATCTCTCTAGCATTAACATCATGACTGCCTATACACTGCTAGGTTTTCTACCATGATTTTAATGAACTAAAACTCTAAACTGTAAGTCAGCCCAAATCAGATGTTTTCCTTTATTAGAAATTCCATGGTCGTGGTGTCTCTTCACAGCAATAGAAACCCTAAGACAAAGACTGTAAGTGTTATCCAACATACCATATTTATGATATATCTTTCATGTTAAGATACTCTAACTGAGAATTTTGAGTTTGGAATCCTGTAGTAAATTTCATCATGAAAATATTATAATTTAAAAAGAAATTACACCACAAGTGTAGCAGGAAAGGTTAGTGTGATTGAGATGATAGATCACAATTGATGCCACCAAGGGAGCAAATAATGGCAGTTCTTGATACACCAACTCTAGAAATCTAACACTATTCTGATGAAAAGTATAACATGAATATTCCAAAACTCATAGATGATGGAGAGATAGCCGCCAGGACCACAGAATTGAGAAGATCTATAACAATGATGAGGAATGAGTCTTTTGAACTACTTTGCACCTCATGTACTTTTGTAAAAATTTTTATTCACATAGTTTATATAGGGTCATGTTTCTACACTAAGAGTGATAAGCTAGAGGCTGATAGATACATCATTTCAAGGCTCCTTTTATGTGAAATATTGGGAGTCTAGTATAACTCAGCAACTTGTTTATTTGTATTTAGAATGGATTTGGACTCATAATTGCCAGACTATGAATCTTGTTAATTCATCTGTATCCAGCTTTTGGATATTCCTGAGGAATGAGACCACAGCCATTCTCTGTATTCATGACTATGTAGACTCCAGGCTACAGTACCAGTCAGCTCTGGTGGACATCTTGCAAGAATGGCCACCCAGCAGTCATCATAGCCCCAGCCAGAGACTGTTCTTTATTGCAGAGTGTTCTGAGGCCTCTTAAAGCACCAGGAAGTACATCCTGCAACAGCATCTGATCTCAAAATACAGGAAGGAACCCAGCAGTACTACAGAAGCTGAGGCCAAGTGCAGCCTGTCCAGAGTTGCAACAAGTTGTCCTGACTACTATCACCAGTTATACTAAATAGTAAAGGTCTATTTACCAACATGGCAGAGGAGTTCATTATTATTTGTGCACAGGCACCCAAGTGTAAGAGCATAAGCATTAAATTCAGAGATGAAAAACATTACAGAGAACAATGGTGAGACTCAAGAAGTAAACACAGAAGAAGGGAGACCTATAAATCCCATGATGAATAATCCCCAGAGTGTTTTTAATTACAGAAGTATAAGAAAACACCAACAAAATCTGGGCAGATATCTGCTGCTCATGGACAGGCCAGAACAGTCAGAAGAATAGGTGAAGGCCATACCAGCAAGAACAGATAGGCTGCGCACCACCACATGTAGCTCTCTAACTCAGTAGGTTCAGTTTCCAAGAACTCAATATGCTGCCACTGTTCTTGGCCTACCATCCAGTGAAACTTTCATTCACCATATATGGGAAAACAACATATTCCATGATAAAGTCAAATTTGAACAATATCTGTCTCGAGATCCAGCCTTACAGAAATACTAGAAAGACATTTCCATCCCAATAACTTTAATTACACCAATGCAAAAACAGGAAATAAATAATTTCACAAGATTAAAGGCAAATAATGGAAGAACATGTATGTTCATATACTTTCCAACACCCACCCCGAGAGAGAGAGAGAGAGAGAGAGAGAGAGAGAGAGAGAGAAATAGAGACAGAGACAGAGACAGAGACAGAGAGAATATCCCTACCACCACCAAAATAACAGGAATTAACAATCATCAGTCATTAATATTTTTCAATATCAATGGACACAATTCCTCAATAAAAAGATCCAGAGTAGCAGAATAGTGTGAAAACAGGGCTCATCCTTCTGTTGCATACAAGAAACACCCCTAAAATCGAAGGTCAACATCACCTCATTATCTCAGAATAAAGCACTGGTCAAAATATTTCTAAGCAAATGGTTATAAGAAGCAGGCTGGTTTAGCCATTCTAGTATCTAACATAATAGACTTCTGTGGTGATTTGAAAGGCAATGGCCTAAAATGGAGTGGGCTATTAGGAGGAGTGGCCTTGTTGGGGTTGCTGTGGTCTTGTTGGAAACTAAACAGAGAAATACTGGAGCTAACAGACATGATGTCCCAAAAGAACATAGTAGCTATCTACATCACATATCAACCAAATGCTAAAGAATATACCTTCTTCAGAGCACCTCATGAATTTTTTTCAAAAATTGACCACATACTCTTTCACAGAACAAGTTTCTACAGATACAAAAAGATTGAAATAACCCCTGCATTATATCAGACCACTGTAGATTGAAGCTGGAATTCTAGGAAATAGAAACAAAAGAAAGCCTACAAACTCATAGAAAGTTAAGAACCCTCTACTGAATGAAAACTGGGCCAACACCAAAGTAAGAAAGAAATGAAAAACATTATACAGTTCAATGAAAATGAATGCACAACGTATCCAAACCAATGGGACACAATGAGAAAAGTGCTAAGAGGAAAGTTCATAACTTTACGTGCCTACATATATAAATTAAAGAGATCTCATATGAGCAACTTAACCACACACCTGAAATAGAACAAAAAATAGCAAACACATCCAAGACAGCAGGAAATAATCTAACTGAGGCCTGAAATCAACAAAGGAGAAACCAAGGAAATAATATAAAGAATCAGTAAAATGAAGAGTTCGTTCTTTGAGAAAATCAACAGGCTGGACAACATCTTGCTGTGGGATGTTCTGTATGCTGTGAATATGTGTTGCTCCAATTGGTTGATAAATAAATGCTGATTGGCCAGTAGCCAGGCAGGAAGTATAGGCAGAATAAGCAGAGAGGGAGTATTCAGAGAGGAAGAAGGCTAAGTCATGAGATGACAGCCTGCAGCTTGGGAAATAGCATATAGTGGCACACAGGTAAAGCCACAGAGCACATGGTGACAAAAAGATTCACAGAAATGGGCTGAGTTTAAGTGATTATTTTATAAGTGGCTGTGGGATCCGTGAGGCACACTATCTGATCCAAACTAACAAAAGGCAGGCAGAGAATATACAAATTAACAAAATCAGAAATGAAATGTGGGACATAACAACAGATATCTAAGATAACAAAGGCATCACTAGGGCACACATTGAATACCTGTAATTCACAAAATTGAAAAATCTAAAAGAAATGGATAATTTTCTCATTAGCTACCACTTTCCAAAGTAAAATTAATGTCAGGTAAACAATATACATGGTCCTATAACCTCTAAGGAAACAGAAGTTCTCCATAAAATTTTCCCAAAGAAAAAAGTACAGAGTCAGTAGATTCTAGTGAAGAATTCTTCCACACTTATTAAGAGCTAATGCCAATATTCTTTAAATTAATCTTAGAAACAGAAGTAACATTGCTTCATTTTATGAATGCACAGTCACCCTGATACCCAAACCATAACAAGATTCAATAAAAATATAATTACAGGCCAATCTCCCTCATGACCATTGATGCAAAAATATTCCATTAAATGCTAGCAAAAAGCATCCAAGAACATATCAAAAAGATCATCCACAGTGATCAAGTAGGCTCCATCACAGAGATGTATGGGTGTTTCAATATATGAAAATCTGTCAATGTAATCCCCCATATAATTCTGAAACAAAATCCACATAGTTTTCTTATTAGATGATGAAAAAGCCTTTGAAATTAATCTAACGTGGCTTCATGATAAAGGGATGTCAGGGATACAAGGAACATACATAAATATAACAAAAGCAATATCCAGAAGGCCTTCAGGCAACATCAAATTAAAAGGATAGAAACTCAAAGCAATTCCACTAAAATCAGGAAAAAGACAAGGCTGTCCACTTTCTCTGTATATATGCAATTTGGCACCAAAACTGCACAGATAAACAATGACTTAAAAAAAAAAAACAAAAAAACCTGAAAATATAAAATAGAGAGGTTGATCAATAGAATGTAATTGAAGACCCAAAATGTCAATCTGCAAAGCTATGAACACCTGATTTTAGATAAAGAAGACAGAAATATACAATGGAAAAAGGAAAGCATCTTCAACAAATGGTCTAACTGGATGCCTGCATGCAGAAGAATGCAAATGGATGGATATCTATCACCCTTCAAAACTAAAGTCTAAGTGGTTCAAAGACCTCAGCATCAAACCAGATATATCAACAGATAGGAGCAAATGCAGAGATCCACAGCCAAACATTAGGCAGTGCTCCAGGAAGCCCAAATAAGAGGGGCAAGAAAGGATAGTAGGAGCCAAAGAGTTCAAAGGCATCACCAGAATATGACCCAAGGATTCAAGTAGGATGGGCTCCTGGCCTTCAGTTACAGAGACTGAAGAGTCCATCAGGGAACCTGTATGTGTCTACGATAGTTACTCTGCATATGTGTTATGGATGTGTAGTTTGGTGTTCTTCTTGGACTCCTAGAATTGGGAGTTTGTGCTGTCTCTGATTCTTACACTTGTCCTACACTTGGGACCCTGTTCCCTTACATGGTTTCCTTGTCCAATGTTGGTACAAGCATATGTGCCTAGGCTTAATGTTACTTTTTGTGCTTTGCTGTGTTGATATCCCAGGGAGGCTTGCTCTTTTCTGAATATGAAATGAATGTAGGAGAAACTGTGGTAGGGATATAATATGTGAGAGAAGAATAAAAAAAATCCTTGTAAATTGTTAGGAGAATAAAACACACAAATAAAGCATTGGAGCTATCAGCCACTGACAAAAGAGAGAATATGCCATTTGTTTTTCTGGATTTGGGTTACCTTGGTCAGTATAACATCTCCTAATTCTATCTGTGTCAATGCTAATTTCATTGTTATTTACCTTTTACCAGTTTTCCACAGTGTACATGTGTTAAAATTTCATTATCCATTCATCAGTTGAAGGACATTCAGGTTCTTTCCCTGTCCTGGGTATTGAAAATACAGCAGCAAAGAACATGACTGGACAAGCATTTATGCCATAGGATGTCAAGTTCTTTGAATGCATTCCATGGGGTGGAAAGGATGTACATATAACAGTTATGTATGAAAATTTCCATATATTAAATTTACAAAAAAAAATCTTTTATAAAAGAAAAAGATGCAATCTAACTATGAAGAAAGAAACTCTGAGTAGAATATATTTTGAAATTTTGAAATGAATCACCAATAACATAAAAATTTTGTAAACCACCCCCACAGACAAAAAATCAGCTACTGTATTGGAAGAATATATGTGCCAGCTTGATGTCTAAGTGGGCAAAGGCTCTTTCTGCCAATCTTGACTCTCTAAAAAACCATTGCCAGGATGCACATGGTGAAAAGAGAAAATTGATTCCAGCAGGTTTTCCTCTACCTCCACACTTGTGCCATGGTTCATGTAAACACACACACACACACACACTCACACTCACACATTCACCAAATAAATGTAAAAATTAAAAAGTTAAGAGAACATTCCAACAGTTTACTTGATTATAATATAGGAGAATGAGTGAGCTTAGATCATGCATTACATGATCTGACATTTAAATACAAAACCTGAATGAAAACACAATGAAAATAAGTTGAAAGCATCCAAATACCAAATTGTAAGTCATAAAAATTCAAGAAAGGGTAAAGGAAGATTGAGGTTTACTTGGGAGGATGGAGGTGGCATTTGGAATGAGTTTGGGAGCAGAATGAATATTATTAAAATATTATATGAATGTCATAAAGAAATTGTATAATACTTACAAAAAGACAGAAAAACAAAGGTTAGAAAAAAAGGAGACGATAACTTACTTAGAGAAAATACTGTACAACTCTCTTGAGACATGAAGAAAACTGAAAATGGTCAGGTAAAAGATGGTCAAATGACATGAAACAAATTCAAATCAAGTCATCAAGATCACCGAGCATATAATTGTCATGAGAGATCCTGACATCAGATTGACAAAAGAGGAAAAGAACATGAGTGACCTCCAGTACAGCTAATGTCAGACTTCAGAGCAAACACCTACAGGATACAGGAGACCAGGATGACCAGCTGAGTGGAAAAAAGAAAAACTCTGCCTATAAATGTCAACAACACTCTCCTACAGAGTTGAAGTATATAAAAATTTTCTCAGAAAAACTGTAGCAGAAAGAGTTCCCGATAATAAGATCAGGAAAATGTGGAATTCCTGAAACTGAAAGAAAGACTGGTCATGAGTTACCAGGTGTTATGGCCCACCCTTTTAATTGTAGCACTTCAGAGGCAGAGGCAGGTAAATACCTGAGTTCATGGGTAGCCTGGTCTACCAAGTAAATTCTAGGAGAGTCATGGCAACAAAGAGAAACCCTATGTTGCAAAACCAGAAATTAAAAGTTTATCCAATATATGTTGATGCCTGACTCAGCCAAGAACTGTATCTGGGACAATCTAGGAAAGAACTGATTGTCATGTTTTCAGAGTCCTAATTTCAAAATTCAGAAGGCTCACCAACAAGTCACTCACAGAAGCCAGCAGCCAACACCCTGTGATGGCTGCTCTCCCGTTAGAATGAAACCTATCTATTGCAATGGATAGTATCTCAATATTAAAGATGGACTCACCTACATGTGCCACTGTCCTCAGGACTAGGAAGAGGCCTGGAAAGAAAAACTCATGATGAACTCATCTTTCTTTTTCAGTAGCCTGGCCATCTGACATCCCTTTCCTGTTGAACCTCTGTACGTTAGAATCAGAGCTTACTTAGGATGAACTCATGTACTAATATAAAACATGGAAGCCAGTGTTTCTGCTGTAGGCAGATTTAGCCTCCCAGGATGATATTTCTACCCTGTTATTCCACACCATCTATTCCCAGCATGACTCACCAGCACAGATCAGGTTTAGGAGCACAGACAGCATGGTGCTGCTTTGGATGACAAGAGGCAGAACCAGAATACGTATTGGGTGTCACAAGAGGCTGGAGGTGTCTACCTGACCACAGCACGGAAAGCTTAACAACAGAAACATCCGCCCTCGTTGCCAAGTTCATTATTTTTTTTTGTGTGTGACAGGGTTTCTCTGTAGTCCTGGCTATATTGGAATGCACTTTGTAGACCAAGCTAGGTCGGCTTTGAATTCAAAGCTCCACTAGCATCTGCCTCCCATGTGCTTTGATTAAATGTGTGTTTTCTCATACTAAGTTAAAAAAAATCTCTTTTGCCATTGACTTTGTGGATCATAACTTCTTGGAAATTCAGACTTTAGATTTTCAGCAAAAGTATTTATCATGACTACAACTGAGTTGCATCTTGAGCCCACTTCCTTTATTCAAAATGATTAAATGTGATTATTCTACTCAAACTTTTGATGTGTTCCTTTGCTTTTTAAATTCGAGACTCAGTGTTTCCTCTGGCATTCTATGCAACATGTCCAATAATTATTTTTCATATTGTCAGAATAGTCCTAATGTGTCAGTTAAAATGATTATACTGCTATTATTCCAGTTTCAGGTTGTATTTATTCAGTTTCTTAATTAATCATGCAGATATTTAGAATAATAAAATTCCACTTTTTAAAAATCAAACAGACAAAGCAAGTAAGTTTTTGCTGTATTTGAAATTTGTTTTTGGAAGTTGAAAAAATATCAAAAGATAGAGAATCTCTCATGCTCATGTATCAGTAGGAACTGCATAGTAAAAATGGCCATCCTATCAGAAGCAATCTAAAGAATCCCATCTATGCAGCCACATCAAAATTCCAACGCAATGCTACACAGATCTTAAAGAGACAATTGCAGCTGTAATGTAAACACACAGAGAAACTAACAGGATAGTTAAACTATCATGAACACTAAAAGAACTGCTGGAGGCCTCACCACTCCTCACTTCAGGTCATACTACAGACCTATGTGAATACACACACCACAGTGTTGGTGGAAAGACAGACAGGTTCATCAACGGAATCAATTTGAAGACCCAGACATAATTCCAGACATCTATGCATATCTGATATTTGCTAAAGAAACCCAAAACATTCACTGGAATAAAAGACAGTATCTTCAAGAAATGGTTTTGATCAGACTGGGTGGCTGCATGTAGAAGAATGCAAATAGCTTCATACTTATCAATTGCAACAAACTCAGAACAAGTATAATCCCTAATTGCATTCTAAATATCTAAATATTCTCCTTATAGATACATAGAAATGTAGCCCTCACACCTGAAGGGAAAAAACCTTTTGATTAGCATCAAACAAACACAAATAAAAACCCCAAAACAAAAAATAGAGAAAACAGATGATAATGAGGTGACCCGGCCTAGCTCATCTATTACAACAGAACTCCGGCACCTAAGGCTCAGGCAACATCATGCAAGAAGGGAAAGAAAGATTGTAATAACCAGAGGAAGAAGATGTTTGCTGTGAGATGGCATCTG
>CABHPH010062112.1:0-23216 GCA_902168325.1 Peromyscus nudipes
TTTGCCACATAAGCATAAACACTAAAGTTCAGATCCCCAGAACCAATAAAAGCCGAGCAAGGCTGTAATCCTAGAACTGGGGTTGGGAGATGGGAAGATACAGGCAGATTCTAGGGGCTTGCTGGCCAGTCAGTCTAGCAGAAACTTCAAGTTCATTGAGAGATCCTGTCTCAAATATATAAAGTAGAGATGAGATTGAGACACGCACCCAATGCCAACCTTTGCCCTCCGCACATGAATACTTGTACACATATGAATATCACACACATACAAAGTAACTTCATCACAATGGCACACCTTTTCTCCTCAAAATTTAATGATCTTAGAAAGTGTCTTAGTTAGGGTTTCTATTGCTGTGAAGAGACACCATGACCACAGTAACTCTTGTGTTTGTTTGTTTGTTTGTTTGTCTGTTTGTTTGTTTATGTTTTTTTTCAAGACAGGGTTTCTCTGTGTAGCTTTGGGGCCTGTCCTGGAACTTGCTCTGTAGACTAGGGTGGCCCTGAACTCACCTGCCTCTGCCTCCCAAGTGCTGGGATTAAAGGCGTATGCCACTACTGTCCAGCCTGACCATGGTAACTCTTATAAAGGAAAACATTTAATTGGGGTGGCTTACAGTTCAGAGGTTCAGTCCATTATCATCATGGTGGGACATGGCAATGTGCAGACAGACATGGTGCTGGAGAAGGAGCTGAGAATTCTATATCTTACGCTGGCAACAGGAAATTGTTTGTCTCACTGGGCATGGCTTGAGCATATATGAGTCATCAAAGCCCACCTCCACAGTGATACACTTCCTCCAACAAGGCCACACCTACTCCAACAAGGCCACATCTCCTAATAGTGCCACTCTCTATGAGCTTATGGGGGCCATTACATTCAAACTACCACATAAAGAGATAAATTGATATGGAAACTTAAGTGCAATCTCTTGGACAAACCCATATGCACCAAAGATTATTATGATGCAGGTGAATGTGCACTCCCAAAATTGTCATTATCTAAACTTTGGAGTTGCTTTTTCTTGTGCTTGAACTGTTCTTCTGAGGCCTTTATATAGCTAGCTCCTTTGAGCTCCAGCTATCACTGTCATACTGTTCCCAAGAGCACTCAGAGTCTTTTTTTTTTTTTTTCTGAACTTTCCAGGTTTGTGTCCTTGATAAATGTTTGCCTCCTGTCTTTAGGTTACAGGTTTCAAGACAAAGAACAAAGGCCTGGCTCCTTTGTTCCTCAGTTCTCTGCATCTAGCAAAATGACAGGTAGAGCAGTGGTTCTCAACCTTCCTAACATTGCAACACTTTAATACAGTTGTTCCTCATGTTGTGGTGACCTCCCCCCCCCCCCATAAAAAAATTTTCATTGCTACTTCATAACTGTGATTTTGCTACTGTTGTGAATTGCAATGTAAATGTCTGATATGCAGGATGATCTTAGGCAAAAGGGTCACCTGTGAAAGGGTCATTCCACCCCCAAAGGGGTCGCGACCCACAAGTTGAGAACCATTGAAGTAGATGCCTTTGCCTTTCACTGGTAGCAGCTTATGTAAACGAACTGTGAGCCTAATTTCTCTGGGAAGCATAGACTAATGCTCTGTTTATTTCAGATTTTCCCCTTATGGGGGCTGTTGTAGGTTTTCCCATTGGGTTCTGGACAAGAAAGCAAAAAAAAGGAGCAATCTAGGGGATGTCAAGGCCTATCTGGGTTTTAAGCCTAACTCTTCTCTAATCTAAGTTTATTGTTTTGGTTTAAGAATAGTTTGAAGAGTTATAAAGTGTAGCAAACCGTTGGAGATACAACTGTCTCTGCTACTGCATAAGAAGGAATGGCTGTGCATTTGCCGCATCACAATACTCAGCCTTCAGAAGATGCAACAGCCCTAGCAACTTAAGTGTGAAGTTGATGTCCATTTACTCACTTTGTTTACTATGAAGACCTTCCTCATGCAAACACTGGTTCTTCGTCCACAGAGAGCATAGTGAACAACATCAAAAACAGTCTACCTGTCTTTCCACCTCAGAGATGGGAAAGTCACATAACATTGCTAGTCTCTAGGGCCTTCCTTAAACTTCTTGATAAAAACAAAGGGAAATACCAAAAATAGCAATGAAAAGTTTAAGATCTTTCCAGTTATGTAATTCTTTTTGTCTCTGTGGAATATTTTTTAGAGACAGTAGTGATGCTATTCCTATGTTGACAGTGAAGAGCTTGATGTTTGAAACAAGGCATATAGACCAGTCAAATATTCTATATTTAAGTGTTTGTGTCCAAACATTCAATACCAGAATGTGGCCATTAGCCATAGCAAACATGGTAGCTTCCCATCCATGACAAACTTCAATTTTGCCCCATTTTGTAATAAGAACTTATGTTTAGATGGTTCGTGGCTACCCAAAACAATAAAGTGTATTTTGCAGACTATCTTAGAAGTAAAAAATGTGCATGTGAACCAAAGTGCTAGATCATATCAAATCCTTAGAGGAATGAGTACATCTTCCTGACTGTCCTCTTTCTCAACAGCTGGGCATTGGATATAGATGGGCCATCAAGAGGCATGAGGGGATGGGTACCACTCTTGAGATGGGGGAGACAAGAAAAGCAAGACAGTCAGAACCAGTGCCCTTGCTGTGTGCTTCCAAGGCCGCTAGAGAAGAAAAAGCATGTCCATTTCGCATCACCCACTGCTATCTTCTGTTTGAAAGATCAAACGCACATTCTAAAACAGTGAACTCCCTGGATGATCCAGAAGTGGCTGTGTGATCCCGCAAAGTGACTTGTTCTGAGCTGGAAAGGACCTTCGAGGTTCTGTTCCACCTCTTCACTTTACTGAAGTGAAGACTGAAGCTAGAAGAGTAGACACATCTCCTGATCTCCACAGCTAGCTGGTAGTAGAACAGGTCGCAGGCATCCTCAATTCCAGTTCATCCTTCCCCTTTCTGGCGCAACTAACAAAACTCCATAGAAGTTATTCTTGACCTTCCCTCTTGGAAGGCTGAACAACTTATTACTTGGGACCAAATGTCTCCTTTGTCTAAGACTGCAACAAACAGCTACTGCCCAACACATTCCAGTAAGGCTGCTCAACCTTCAACCATAGGTAGAAAAGAAGATGCAGCAAGGCCCAGGCTGCCATCCCAATGTGCCACTGCTGGGAACTGATGAAGAAGGAGGACGCAAGCTTGTACTTTTTGCCTAATTAACCCTAGCCTTGAATGTTTCCCTGTTCCTCAATGAAACTGGTTATTCTCACTGTGACATCCCACAATGGAATGTTTGGGATACAGAAGCATGTCAGTTACAAATTCAGAAGGCATCTGCTTTTTAGAACCTGATTCTATAATATTGTGAGAAACAATTATCATCTACATGAAATTTTCTATAAAAACTTGTGTAGTTTTTTTCTTCTTTTTTTACCTTACTTTTCGCTCTTTGGGTGCCCACCACCCAGCTCCCAAATAAATACACAGAGACTTATTCTTTCTTACAAATTCCTGGCCTTAGCTTGGTTATTTCTAGCCAGCTTTTCTTTTTTCTTTTTTTTCTTTTTTGTTTTTTTCGAGACAGGGTTTCTCTGTGTAGCTTTGTGCCTTTCCTGGAGCTCACTTGGTAGCCCAGGCTGGCCTCGAACTCACAGAGATCCGCCTGCCTCTGCCTCCCGAGTGCTGGGATTAAAGGCGTGCACCACCACCGCCCGGCGCCAGCTTTTCTTAACTTAAATTATCCCATCAACCTTTTTCTTCTGGGCTTTCACCTTTTTCTATTGGTATATATCTTTTCTTTCCTTCTTAGTCTATGTCTGGCTGTGTGGCTGGGTGGCTGGCCCCTGGCATCTTCCTCTCCTCCTTTTCTCACTCCTCTTTATTCTTTCTCCTTCTATTTATTCCCTCTGCCTGGCAGTCACACCCATCCTTTCTCCTGCCCAGCTATTGACCGTTCAGCTCTTTATTAGACCAATCAGGTGATTTAGGCAGGCAAAGTAACACAGCTTCACAGAGTTAAACAAATGCAACATGAAAGAATGCAACACATCTTTGCATCATTAAACAAATACCCCACAGCATAAACGAACGTAACACATCTTCAACTAATATTCCACAACAAGCTTGCAACGGGAATAACTTCAACTGTCAAAGGGACAGTAAAAGAAACACATAAATCACC
Organism: Peromyscus nudipes; assembly: GCA_902168325.1. NCBI lineage: Eukaryota > Metazoa > Chordata > Mammalia > Rodentia > Cricetidae > Peromyscus > Peromyscus nudipes. Next base: position 4,159 of record CABHPH010062112.1, read on the forward strand.
CAAATATCTACCATTGGCTGCAGCTCTCTTTGGAGAAGGGAAGACACTACATAGTAGTGATTAAGAAAGTTGCCAAATGTATCATAAAAAGTAAACAACTCATTCTAGATATTAACAAGGTCCTGGGGATTCATCCTTCAATTCATTCTCCCTCTATCCTTAGATACCCGGCTTGTACTTGCTTGTGAAGCCATACACTTGTATTTGAACTTCACAAAATTCCGTTTTTACATGCCAATGTGGCCCATTTCTTACCGTCCTCATTTTCATCAAACACTGGTGCTTTGCTTGACGTGTTGGCTCCCATGGTAAAGTCTGCACTGACGTGGTCACTCTAGTTACAGTATGCTGGAAGAAACACTCATCTTTGTCCAGTATAGGTCCTGGAAAGTTAGGGGTATCTACAAAAGAAGGAAACAAAGAAATAGTATAACATAGCTTGTGATATATGCCCTGAATGAAGATTGTAACAAAAATATTAATTTGTATTGCTGTAGCGGAAATATTTTGTCCTTAAAAATTATAATAGATACAATAGTGCATGGGACAACAGGAGAAGCCACGCTACACAGTGTCATCAAAATCCAGTCTGTGCTTACAAAGTGGGAGAACAGCGAAATATTTTCCCAGTTATTAAGAAAAAATTAAGGTAGTATGTGACTATAAAATAAAAATAATATTAGCAAACCTCTATGTTTTAAAGAAAATAGGCTAACTTTACATTTCCATTTTTTGCTGTGTGACCAAGAACAATATTCTTTACTCTTAAGCATGAAGTTGTCTTATTTTTCCCCTCACCTTGGAAGGTACCACACTGGATTGGACGTTACTAGCTAGTAGAGGGCATCCTCCAAACATTTTTTTTCTCCTGGACTTGGGGATGATAATGGTTTTTACCGAAAAGGAGAGTTAAATGTGATCTACATACATTTAACTCTTCGTAAATATATTACATATATGTAAACATATTATATATTCACATTATATGACTCCTATGTTGTATCATATGAATATACATTATGTGACATTTATAAATTTTGCTTGTTTGGGGGGATATTCTCTTACAGAGCTGAGGCCGGCCTTCAACTTCCATTACCTACCTCAGCCTCAATAGTTTGGAGAGTACAGGTGTTCACCACTAGCCCTGGTTCTTATACACGTCCTTATGTACTGAGTACACAAATGTAGATACATACTTAATACAGTAAATTAAATACTTTTATAGTATACATATTCAGCAATTGCTGATCATCCTAAAGCTCAAATTAAATTATAAAATCGAGAGATAAAAGCTCCTTTAAAATGTACATTTATTCATTGATTCCTTTAAATGTAAGTGTAAAGACTCTTGCCATCCTGGAACCTATTAAGCAGAGGCAGTGTCTGGGTTCCAGGGCTAAAAATTGCATGACCGTGGCCTTGAAACAGTTACTTAGCCTCTGCCCACGAAAATGGGGACATAACAGTGCTTCCTTCAGGAGTCACAAGCTCAAATGCCTTTAAGTGCCAGGAAGCTCATATAAAAGACCAAACCAGACCAGGTACAGGACATTCAGGCATTATGAGGACAATAGCAACACTGGCTTAATCTAAAAAATGTACTTGAGATCAGATGAAGAAATTGTTGCTGTGTGGAAACACTGGCCAGGGATCTTTAGAACTACTAAAACAGGCCAAAGAGCCAGATTTTATAAAAGGACATTTTAAAATTCAGTTCAGCTCTACAGCTCAAAAAAAAATTATGCTTGGGACAAATATGATTTATAGATACAGATAGAGAAGCAATAGAAGTGTAGTAATTAACAAAGTACTTGGCATATACAGTATGAAAAGAGTAAATGTCTGTTTCTACTATTTTGACAGGTACAATATTTTCTTAGCATTTATTATTTTTCAGTTGCGGACACTTGTTGACCTTTTGTTCTGTTTTGTTACTTTTTCCCCTTGGAAAAACACATTTCCCCTTGGAAATTACACATTAAGTAAACACAGATTAGATGCAGAAATAGAGAGAGCACCCAAGACGAGCTGGTTTACAAATAAGTTATTTTTTAAGAGGACTTGGGGAGTCCCTGCATATAGAAGAAAAGCTCATTTTCTCATTAGGAAAACGTAAGTCAAGCCTTCATTTGGAAGGAATATCCATTAAGGAATCGCTACTTTTCCAACTAAGTGCCAACTGCTGGCAAAATGCCTTATGGTCTTTAAAAAGAATCATTAACTGTAGAGCAAAGAAAGAGTCAGCAATTAGGAAGTGACCAATTAAATGAGCTAGGCTTGGGGAGAGGGTTGGGGCAGGTGGCTGGTGGCTGCATCAAGCTCAGTGGGATTATTGAGATCCAGGAAGATAGAGAGAACTATTGTCTATGTAAATTTAAAAAATCAAAAGGCTTTTAAACAAGAGAACAATGAATAAAGAAAAAGTATATAGACTGCCCATCGCATTTGATGGAGGGTCAAGAAGCAGAATGGGTCATCCTTTGTGCTTTATTATTGCATGGAGTGCAGGAGAAAAGTGAATAGCAATGACTCTATTACTAACAGCATTAGAAAATCGATCCTATATATTTTAAGGAACAATGGTTGTTACCACTGCAGAGTTGGACTATATTCACTTATATCTGTTAAAAACAAAATCCTGAATGCATGCTTAAACACCACACAGCAGCTCTACCACTCTTGTATTTTTCTTCACACCTTATGTTTTTCTCAAGTAGCCCATCTTTCTGCTACATAAGATGTGCCAAGCATTGACCTTGCACTTTGTCAAATCAGATGGAGAAAGAGGTGGAAAAATTATCGCATTTTCCCACATTTTAAACTTACACTCTGGTGTGCAATTTTATCTACTGCCTAGCCATCAATTTCAATGAGAGAAGAGTACATGTAAAGGGAACCATTGCCATGATGTTTAGAAGGGGACAGGTAAACAGTCCTAGATGATGGCTTAACGTCTTCCCCATGGTAACTACCACACATAATCTAGCTGAGAACTGTCTTTAACTTTTTCTCCCCCAATGGATAACAAAATTAGGTAAGTTTCTTTCATAACTAGAAAAGAAATGGGCCTTTCCCTGGCAGGAAAATGGTGACTCATTCTTTCCACTCTGTTGAATAGAGAACAGGAGAAATGTTAAGACTCTTTCCTATAAAACCTCTACCCTCCCTGACCTCCTGTTCTGAGTGCCCAGGGTCAGCTAAGCATGGAGAGCAGCAGCCGTGTGAGGAAAGGGAACCCTAAGCATAGGAGGAGGAAGACAGATTTGTCTTGCAAGAATGGATAAGAGTTCACACACTACTTTGAATCCATAATTACCAGATTATTAAATGTAGCCTAATTTGCCAATATCGGCATTTCAAGTGTGGCTCGTAGCCCTGAAAGGTGGGCTGCTCTGAGTAGCTGTCTCCCTAGAGACTCATAGAACTGGAGAACACCAGGTGTGATGCAAGAATATTGCAACATCTGACAGAACCGTGTAGATTTCATATCACAATGTGTGCACAGTCATAATTAATTTTTTTTGCACTTGAAACACAGAACTTAAACCGAAAATATTTAGAAACACAAGGAAGAACAAAAATGGGAAACAGCCAAGTTAGCAACATTCTCTGTTAACAATTGTTTGTATATTTCAACTTTGTTTCATCATTTTTAGGTATTGAAAGTTAGCCCTCAAGCCAAACAGACTGCCTTTCCCATCTCCCAAAGACAGCTCATGGATCAGCACACACCTCCGCACTTTTAAAATGGAGAAGTGTTTTAAAATAAGCCACCCGAACCGCACCACGAAGGGTGCACCTAGCTTCTTGCTGGGCTCATTAGCCATCCTATTTCTGAGATATAAGTATGAGCACGCACGCACGCACGTCTTTACAACTGTGGTTTTAAGTGCCGCCTAGCCATCCACGGTGTGAATACAGCACACTTAACTTTTCTGTGTGAAAATGTTCAAACTCCTCAGCATTGGATGGGGCAGGAGACGATAACAAGCACGAGAAGATAACAAAGCAGGAAAGCAATGCTACCCTCTTTTCAATCTAGATGAGAGAAGCTGGTGGGAAAACCACCTCCCACTCGTTTCAACCCAGAGAGTATTTAAGTCTTTGGGACAGAGGTGGTGCAAAGCTGGAGAAGCCAATGAGGGCGATAGCTAGAGTGGGTCCTATCCTCCATCTGGTTGTGCCAGCCACGCTAACCGACTGCCTTTGTGTTCTTTCTCATCCCCATCCCCTTGAACTTCTCAGCTTCCCACCAGTGCCCTTCTTCACCCGGGGCTATTCCCTATGTGCAATCTCTACTCACCCACTCCGTGTCCTTCCTCCAGCCCTTCCACTCACCTCAGAATGATGCTTCCATTCGAGGAGCTGGGGCTGACCGCACTCCGCAGGCCAAGAGCAATGGGCACAGAAGACACCTGCCTAGCAGGACGCGGCTGCAGGAGCAGCCTGTTAGGGCTGCGTTCGGGCTCAGGCACCTGCGGCTGCACAGGGGGACCCAGTGCAACCTCGCAGCTCCCCAGCGAGGGGCGGGTCCCGGGCGAGGAGGAAAGGGCCGAGCAGCCCGCCAGGGGCGTCCCCAGACGGCGCCCTCCCCCGGAGCGGACTGCCAGTCGCCTGGACCCGTGCCAGTCGCCTGGGGACTGTGCGTCGTTGGCGGGGGCCGGAGGAGCGTCCCGGGAGGGCGAGCTGGAAAGCAAGAGGGCGTGGCTGGGAGCCGGGTCGCTGGCTCCGTCTCAAGCAGCAGCCTGCTGAGCGCTCCCCAACTTCTCAGACCCGGGCAGGAATCTCCCCAAAGTGGTCCGTGGAGAGAACTCCCGTTCCCCCAATCCCACTCCGTGCAGCGATGCAGGTGGTGGGTGTGAGGGTGGCAGGTACTAGATTCGGAGAAGTAAGGGTAGTCCATGGCTTTTTATTGCTGGGGTAATTGAGGCACAAGACAAGGAATGGTTGCCCACTGTAGCAGGACCATCTGTGGGGGGACTCTCCTGGCCCCCAGCTTTTCCTCCATCTCTGTACACTCACCTGCTAGTGGAAATAAGAGTGGGGACCCCCACAAGTACAGAGGAAGGTGACCAAGAGAGACCTGTCAGGTCGTCTTCCGTGGCAGTTCCGTCTACTTCCCTGGGCAGTCATCATCACAGCTGAAGTAACTTACTATTTCTCTCCAAGGCCAGGGTCACACTATCCCAGCCAAGAGAAGAGTGGTGCAGCAGCTGCTTCAGAAATGGCCCCTATGACAGCGGGGCAGCTGCCGGGCGGGACAAATAAACAATGGGGGGTCTAGTTTGGAAGTGGCAACAAGTTCTGTTCATTCTCACGTATCCCTGCTATGTGAGATTTCCAGATAAATGCTGTCGAACACTCAGAGAAACTGAAAATGAGAACTTGGGGATTAAAACTCCCATTATTTCTAAACATCTGCAAGTTTTCACAATGTTTTTAAAACTGTTAAAAAAAAACGGTTAAACAGAATGTGTCTGCGACTAAAATGTCGTCTTCAGAGTGCTACTACTCACAGATCTGTGTAGACACTGTGTAGAGTGGAGACACAGAACCATACTGAACTTCTCAGAGTGGCCCCTGGTGTCTGAGATTATTGAAGCCTCATCAAGTACAAAACGGAATGTTTCAGGATGAAACTTACCATCCTCGAGACACTTTCCTAGTCTTTCTCTTAGATAAACATGAACTGTGTTCTTCCCAGGTATTTTAAAACTCGGAGGCGCCTTTATCTTACCCCCATGTGATCGTTTTGCCTTGTGCATCTAAAAGGGAAACCGTGCTTAAAGCCTTTGGAGGAGTTTGCAGCCAAACTGGGGTGCACAGGGAAGTGGGGGGAATGGCAGGGGGCACTTGCTTCTCTGCTATTTTTGTTTCTGCATCTTCATGTTGCTCGCTTCTTATGAAATACATTTTTGGACAGGAATTGGACACTACAAATAAACATTTGATGTGAAGATTGGCACAACTTGTGCATGGGAACTAAAAGCAACCAGGGGGAAAAGTAAAAAGTTAAAGAATTTATTATGGTAAAGGTTTTATTTTTAAAGCAAAATGCAGACACCTGTCAATAATATTATTTTGTGTAGCCTCTACTAGTTAACAAAACTCTTGATTATCAAGGAGTTGGACATGCACTGCAAATTGGCTTAGCCTGTATTAATAACATCAATACCTCCCTAATCTCCCAAGACATAATGAGTTCTATTTTATCCTTCAAGAAACGAATACAGCAAGAAAGTAGACTGAGACAAGATCAAAGTCCAGGGGGAACCTCTCTGGTTGACAGACACGGAGTGCTGTAGAATCAGAGAGCCTTCAGCCAAAAGCCCCAACTGCCATCTCTGGGGTGTTTGCTAAGTCACATAAGGGTTCCAAGCTTCCGTTTTTCAATGTCAGCAAAAACATCTGTATCAGGGAGGATTGAACGAGATGCATAATAGTAAATTTGACATGGACAGCACAGAGAACACACTCAAACGAGCAACTGTTAAAAAGTTACCATTTCAGGGCTAGGAAGGCTGCTCAGTGCTTAAGAGCACTTGTTTCTCTTGCAGAGGACCCAGCTTTAATTCCCAGCACCCACATGGTGGTTCACAACCTTCTGTTACTACAGTCTCTGGGGCCCTGATGCCCTCTTCTGACTTCAGTGGAAGCATGCACGTGAATACAGATAAATACATGCAGGAAAAAATACATAAAATTAAAATTTAAAAATCTAATGAAAAAGTTAAAAGATTGCCATTTCCATAAACAAGCTACCAGGCTGTACCCCACCCTTCTGAGACCTGCTCTGTAAGCCATCCTTCTGCAGCTTGAGTCACTTTTGCTTAAAACAAAGCTGCATTTTAGCTGCATTTCATGCTCCTTATAAGCTTGGCATGCAAGAGGTTTTATTTTTAAAAGTTAAAGTGCTCATGACACATGAGTTATTAAATGAAAATGTTAATACAAGGCACAGGATACCTTCACAGGATATTGGTCAGGGAGGCCCTAGAGGTCTCCAGAACAATACAGGTTATTGCCATGGCCATACCATAAATACTTGGTTAGGGTCGATCACTGAAGACATAGAGAATTCAATCTCAAACTGACAGGTGAGTGTTTCCTCCCTGTTGGCTAGCCTTTATCATGCTGGCAAGTGCTATTCAGGCTGCTGGGATGGGGGCAGGGGGCACCAATGGTCTTACCCAGCATAGGACTCTGCATGCTGTAATATGGAATGTCTCACCATGCAATAGTGGTACGAGTGTTATAGGGTAATGACTTTCTGATTGGATTTGAGGTCTGCTCCACAGAAGGGAATGCCAAGTCTGGTACTGTAGTCCTTGTCGAAAGTTCACGGCGTGGCAAGTCATAAGCCCTAGGTTAGAACTTGCTATTGTTATTTTGTTCTGTAGTCATGTTGTGAAATTGCTTCCAAATATTAATGTTTACTCAAATAGACTTGGACTTCTCTCAGTCTTGGTGAGAGAAGCTGCTTCTTCTTCTTCTTCTTCTTCTTCTTCTTCTTCTTCTTCTTCTTCTTCTTCTTCTTCTTCTTCTGCAGAGAATAGCAGTCATATGCATATGCATGTAGACATGCATAACTATCCAAGGTTCTGAGGTCAGTAGACTGGAAGCCCTAAGGGAATATCTCTGTATTATCCCACACACACTGCCGAGACTCAGGGATCATCACGGAAGAGAAAGTGCAAAGAATGTAAGAGCCGGAGGACGGGAAGGAAAGCTGTGCAGTGCTTTCTTCAGTGCGTGACGTGGTTTGGACTCATGAACTCATAGTGACTGTGGTTCCCTGCACAAGACCTGCACAACATCAAGCCAGCCACCACACCAGCATTAGGAGGGTAGATGATCTCTAGAACTCACCTCACACTGAGGATGTGGAGAGTTGCAGGAAGAAGGAGAATCATTCTTTCTGAGAATATGAATCACCAGGTTCCCATGTTCCAGCAGATGGCCCTGCACCCTTACACGTATGAGCAGCACTAACCGGACTTTGTTGGCTATCAGTTTGGAAAGGGGCGTGTGGGGGAAGTGATACAATCATATTTCATTGTATACATGCATGGAAGCTTCAAAAGTAACAAATAATTTAAGTTACGGCTGTTCCCGGTCTATCAAGAACAGAGCTGTTTCAACAAGATAATTGCACTTTATTCTATTTTTTATTTAGTTGTTCATATTATCCACTGTTCCCACTTCTTGCCTGTTTGCCTGCTGCACACATCTCTGTGAGGAAAGGGCAGCCGGCCACAGCCTAGCTACTTGGCCAGCTGGACTAAATGCATATGTCAATCTCTGGAGCCCCCCAGTGGAGAAGAGAACAAAGTAGCCACGGAGGCAATGAGGCACAGAGGTTCAAAGTAAATCGTGGTTTACACCTCAAGTTTTATTGCCATGGACTTCAACCACGTACCTCTTGCCTTGAAATAGTCTAATGCCACTGCAGTTAAAATAAAATGGCATGCTTTTCCTGTCTTAGTTACTGTTCCATCGCTGTGAAGAGACGCCGTGACCAAGGCAGCTCTTTTAAAAGAAAGCTTTTCACTGGAGACTTGCTTACAGTTTCAGGTTAGTCCATTATGATCGTGGTGGGGAGCATGGTGGGTGGCACACACAACAGGCATGGTGCTGAAGAAGTAGCTGAGAGCTGCGTCTCGATCTGCAGGCAGAGAGAGAGAGAGAGAGAGAGAGAGAGAGAGAGAGAGAGAGAGAGAGAGAGAGTCACCGGAAATGGCATGGGCTTTTGAAGCCTCCAAGCCCACTTCCAGTGACACACAGCCTTCAACAAGGCCACATCTTCTAATCTTTCCCAAACAGGTTACCGACTGAGGGTGAAACATGTGGATATATGAGTGTTTGGGGGGGGGCAATCTCATTCGAACCACCACTTTACGCTAGTTAGTGATTGTCATAAGCTGCATGTGCCAGTTACTCTGTTCAGCTAACACATCTGGAGTCAGGGTTTCTCTACAGCCAAATTGCCTGTCTTCAGGCTGTGCCGAGTCTGTCTCTCCCACAGGACTTTGGCTAGTTCTTTATAGAAATGCTTCTGGATTTCTTTTCACTCAGCTGTCACATCAGCTTCTCAGCTCACACTTATTCTGACCAGAGATGCCATCCTTCAATCCCTTCCTTACAATTCTATCTTGGTCCCGCCTTCCTCCATGTTACACCATAGTCCTGGATCTCTCCTGCCATGACTCACCAGGAGCTGCTGTAACAATTTTGCTTCATGACTACTTTGCTTCATTTCCCTGATTGAATTTAATGCTGTGAGGACAAGAACGAATGACCTCTGCCTTGCCTATCCCCGTGTGCGCAGCATTGAATCTGGCAGTTGGCCCACAAGGGGCGTTCTGTAAAATACATGTTTGTCCTGAAAGGAAAGACTGTGGAGCCGTACTGTGCCTTACAGCACTAACCACACGAAGGAAGCATCCCTTTGTAGGACAAGGCACGAAGGAAGTAAAGACTAAGAAGCATTGCCACTTACCCTGAGAGGTTTGTGGTTTAAGGTAGAAGTATCCTCCAAGCCTGGAGAGTGGAGACATAAGGGTGTAATATTTGAGAAAAATAATAAAAGGTTTAGCATTATTGGAGTAACAGTGCAGTGTGTGAAAAGGATGAGAGGAACACCTTCAGGAAAGAAAGACGGTGTGAAAAACACTGAATTTTTAAACAGGGTATCTATCGCTGGGAAGCCTCTAGATGTGTTAGCGGAAAAACAAACCCACCTGCAGTTCAGTTTCAGTAAGGCCTCTCTGTCCTCTCTGTCTAACACAAAGCTTTGTGTTTTTCTTGTTCTGATATGCAAATTATACCCAGCTGTTTAGAGGGTGTGCTCTCATAGCAGCATGCCAGTTCTCCGCGGCTATGTGTTTTAGCACAGCCTTGTATTTACTAAGTTCTCCGATATTCGTGGAACTCAACTCCCTGTTTGTTGAGTTTCACAGGGTTTGTTCGCTCCCACGGTCCAGCCACCTTGAGATAACAGCAAGTGGTGGCCTCCTGTACCTATTTTTCTTTCAGGTGTTGCCCTGGAAAAGATTCTCCAGTTTGTCTTCCAATGTCACTGACTGACTGAACTTTACAGTTTTCAAGTACCTTTTATGAGTTCTATAACGCCTTCATTATCTGTTTAATTACCCGCGAGGCTATATTGATCATTCGTGGACAGTTAGGAGGGCTGCTTGCCAGGAGCTGTAGCTAGGAAGACAGACAAACCAACTTTCGTTCTTCAGGACATGCTCTGCTGAGGCCACAACACAGAGCAGGCTGTGATTACTGCTCACCCTGGGAGTCAGCCACAACTTCACTGAGACTGAGGGAAACACACTTAGGAAGAAAAGGGGGCATTTTATTCTGGTGCCTTAAATAAAAGGTAAACATAGTACCAAAACACTCCCTGACATCTGCCTGAAGATAGTAAAGGAAAGGGAAGTTAGTGTAAATTAATGAAAGTCTGTGGATCATTTGTTATAGATGTATAAATGTAGTATTGAAAAGTTGCATATGGAGTGCAAATATTTAGACCAGGGATTCTCAACCTTCCTACTGTTGTGTGTGATCCTTTAATACAGTTCTTCATATTATGGTGACCCCCGCAGCCAGAAAATTATTCTCATTGCTACTTTTTAACTGTAATGTTGCTGCTGTTATGAACTGTAATGTAAATATCTGATATGCAGGATGGTCTTAGGCAACCCCTGTGAAAGGGTCCTTGGACCCTAAGGGGTTGTGACCCACAGGTTGAAAACCTCTGATTTAGACTCTGAGGGCTTTAGCTTCCTGAACTGAATGATATACATACGATGGAAGCCGCTTAACTGGCCAGTATCAAGATGATTAAGTAAGACAGTACAAGAAATCATTTAAAGACATGCTTTGTGCTATGCAGGAACCCAGTAAGTGTATTATCTATGATACAGCAAATGCCTCTTTTTGTCTGACCAGTGTGAAAGAGAATCCACCTCACTGCACCCTCAGCTGCAAGGTCTGCTTTGAAAGGTCCTTGCCAGGAGCCAGATATACCACATTGAATGATACAGAATCTTGTTCTAGGAAAGGAATTTGTCAGCTACTGAAAAACGGTTGAGATACAGGGTGACCAGGCCTTCCTAGAATTTGGGGTGCTCTGTGAGTACATAACTGAAGTATCCAGTGTAGTCTGAGGATGTCAGCAAGGCTGTCACAGAATAGTCATGCGTGGTCCTAAAAGTAAGTACTAGCTAGTTGTCCAAAGGAAATAAAGAACAAGGGGTCCAGCCAGAGGGAACAATGTGAACACAGCCCTAGGCTGGAGCAGACCTGTGTGTTCAGAGACTGCTGATTACAGAAGAATGAACTTCAAATGTGAGGGAGCGATGTAACGTGCACATGAGGCCTGTGAACCCCATGCTGGTACCCATGCTGGTATCAACTGCTCTCATAATAGAAAATGGGGGAAAAAATGGCTTAGGGAAGCTTCCCCAAATCTGAGGTCTGGTTTTCGGCAAAGCCAGTGACATTCACATTATACTGCAGGCCTCTTTTCTACATAGCACACGTGTACACATGTGTGGTATAGTTTTAATCCTACAAATACCCTATAATAACAAAAAAAATACAGACTTGAATATAACATTGTTGTGATGTATTTCAAAGGTAGGAGATTGAAATCAGTAACTCTCTTCTCTTGGAAACACTAACTTGTACTTACTTCCAGGTCCACATTGAATGCCATTCTCCTGTGATACATTCTTAGTCACCTTTAGACTAGTCATCCATGTGTCCATCAAATACCCTCCCAATAGCACACAACAATTTAGTTTCTGGGTGTTTGTTGTTGTTGTTGTTGTTGTTGTTTTGTGTTTGTTTGTTTGTCGTGGGACACTTTGAAATAAAGTTTCATAGAACCAGGCAAGCCTTGAATTCATGAGTTCCTACCCTTAATATCTTCAATGATGGAGAGTGACCCAGAAGTGTAAGATTAAATAAATCCTTTCCTCCCCAAACTTGCCTTTGGCCATGGTGTTTATCAAAGCAGCAGAGATCAAAGTAGGAGAATGTATTAATGTACAGTTTGTGTGTTTAGGTTAAATATTAGGTTACATTGGGTTAATGTATATGTTTTCCCCATCTGGAAACTCATTTCTGTATTAATGAAATTCTAAGGCTATTTCCTCCCCTACCAATAATTTTCACTTCCTAGACAAAAATCATTTCTTAGTCTGTCCTACCTAAGTTATAATTAGAGAAATTTTCACCTAGAGTTGTTGTGAGGTTTTCTACCTTCAAAGGTTTATAAATTTAAAAGTTTATAGACAGGAAAATAGAATAATTCAGAGTACCAGGCAAGCCAGAAAATTGTGAAATATCTTAGTGTCAATGATTTAAGAATATCCATCCAAGAAAACAGTGTTGTGGTCCTCAGAGAACTAGTTTTTTGTTTTGTTTTGTTTTTTGTTTGTTTGTTTTTTTGTTTTGTTTTGTTTTTAGCTAAATTTAAGTTTTGAAAAGTGTGTGTGTGTGTGTGTGTGTGTGTGTGTGCGCGCGCACATGGACACATGTGGAAGTCAGAGCAGAGCTTTGTGGGGTTACATCTCTCCCCTCCTCGCCAGGCTTTGGAACAAGCTGAACTGTCTCACCAGCCCCGAAAGCTTCTCTGTAATCTACCAGTTCATACATTCATGAGCGTGTAAGTAACTCATATTTTAACAAGCCACAATGCTGAGTTGAAGAAGACTGGAGGAAAGAGGTTTTTTTTTTTTTTGTATTTCAATGTAGGCCCCATCTTCTGAAGACTAGGTCTAGTCCCGAGGCATTAGTTCTCAACTAAAACTAGTTCTGCCAGTCCTGTTGCTGTGTTGCATGTTTGTGAAACCACTTCAGATGTATTTCGCCTTTATTTTAGGGTGGCAAGTGCTCTTCCCAGTTTGGCTTTTATAGAGAATGGCCGAGGATACAGTAGTGGCTATAATGGCTGAGGGACAGTAGTGGAGATGGAGCATTTTGCAAAGAGCATCTTTGAAGAACCTTAATAGAGTACCTGGAAACTGAATTACTAAAGCAATTTCCACGTATTTGTCATACTTCAAAAGGTATCTTTTCAAGAAAGGGTCTTACACTGTTCAGATCATCATGACACAAGTTCTCAATGACCATGTCAAGAAAACTTCAAGAGGGAGGCACTGCCCTTTGAGTTCCCAACAGTCTACACGACTCAGTGAAAGGTCTCTGTACCCATGGTTGTGTGTGTTTCCTCCCACTCGGTAACAAACCATAACTATGACGATGAGGGTTACATTAATAGAGTTTCAAGTTAATAATAATAATAATCATCATCATCATCATCATATCTCTTTAGTGTTTTTGTATGCCAAGCTCTGCACTCAACCCTTTTTTCACACTTATTTAATGCAGTCAGCCCAATACTTGGCCAATACAGAGGGCTTAAAGAAAAAAGGTTAGGAATCTTTTTTTTTTAAGATTTATTTATTGTGTATACAGTGTTCTTTCTACCTGCATGTATACCTGCACTGCAGGCCAGAAAAGGATGCCAGAACAACATAGATGGTCGTGAGGCACCATGTAGGTGCAGGAATTGAACTCAGGACCTCTGGAAGAGCAGCCAGTGCTTTTAACCCCTGAGCCATCTCTCCAGCCCCAAAGGTAGGAATCTTACCCAGGGATAGAGCCCAGGTGTTCTTCATCAGGGGCCCAGCTTTTTGCCATGACAACATACACCCTTCTGTATCCTGTTCATAGAACTGTAATTAGAATAAAGCACCCCACCTGTCACCTGAAATACATCTCGGAGCTTTCTTTGCATTTGGAGATGTCATTGTGTACTGACCTATGATTTGACCTTCCATTTGAAAAGAAGAATGAAAATGTTGAATGAACATGAACGAGTTTCTTTCTATGGGCCTTCCAGTGCTGCCAGTCTACAAAGATGAAAGATGTCATGTGACCTGTGGTTAGAATGACCAACCATCTCAGTTTGCCCAAGATTAACATATTGAAGGAGGATGCAGGTAATGGACCTGAGTTACAAAAGAAGATAGAAAGCTAATTGTTGTCATCCATTTGAAAGTATATCAGCCAGTGAGTACTCACTCTTTAAAAGACTTCTGAAGCACATCATCTGAACTCTGACAGGTGTCTATCATCATCTGTGCCTTAGGAATAAGGACATGGAGATTCAGAAGATACATAATTTATAAATTCAAGTTATTACTTAAATCTAAATTGGGATCGGAACTTCGGTAACTCAACCTGCCTGTTCCCCATTCCCCATGTGAATGGTGACTTCTCCGGTTCAAACCAGCTGAAATTTACAGATTATCTGAATATGAATGGATGCTGCACTGGTCCTAAAGATCCAAAGAACAACACAGATGTCAGACAAGATCATCTTATCAACATGCAAGCACTACAGTAAGGGAGGTAATTTACTGTAGTATTATTCCAGCTTTCAGAGTAAGGAGAAATTTGTTTTCAGTTGTTGGAGTAAATAAACATGAATTTAATTTTTTCACATTATTTTTTATTTATGTATGCACATGTGTATGCACGTGCATGCATGAGTGTGCATGTGTGTGTGTGTGTGTGTGTGTGTGTGTGTGGTCAGAAGACAGCTTGTGGCATGGAGTAAGCTCTCCATTCTACCATTTGGGCTCCAGGAATTGAACTTAAGTCTTCAGGCTTAGCAGCAGGTGCCTTTACCTGCCAAACCATCCTATCAACTGGTTATGGGTTATTTATTTTTACTAGACTAAAAACACAACAACAGTAGAAAATCTCCAGAGATGTGGGCCATTCAAGCAAGAAGATAGAACAATTCAATGAAGGTGCATCATCTAATTTGAATTTAGAGTTAATTGTTAATGGAACCATGAAAAATAGATGGAAATCTTATTTTCCAATTTAATGATTAACTAGAATTGATACTATTTTTGCAGTGTCTCTTCAAAAAATGCTGAATTAGAATATTACCAGTATTTAATTTTTTTTCAGTGAACTTAATTTTTATAGAAACATATAAAGGGTAATAGGACCCATGTGACAGGAAAGCAGAGAAAAGACTGCTGAGGACAGAAGGAGACAAGAGGGGACAGACAGAAAAGAACAAGGGGAGGGTCAACAAAAGCACACCATGGAAGAAGATGCCATACAAAACTCATTGCTTTATGCATGCATTAAAATCAATACAATAAAAACTCTCAACTTCTACTTAACTAGTGTCCTCACTCACAAAGACAGAGCAGTTGATTACATCAAGAGTTTAGGAAAGACGGTGAACTGTCTGTCACCTTGGAAGAAACAGTCTACCCACTCCCACCCTTTGAATACCCAGAATGGCATGCTAAACCTGGGTCTTCACATTTTCTTTTCAGTTTTCTTCCATGACTTTGATATCTAAAGCAAAGAAACAGTCGGAAGATTCATTAACAAGGCTTTAGCTCTCTGACAGGTTCATTGGGTTATCAACTCACTGCTTACCGTGAACATTCAACTCTCTGTAACAAGGGCAACCCACTCCCTGCATCCTGAAGAAGGAGGAGAGTTGAGCGTCAGCGTTCATCTCTCTCTCTGCTTCCTGGCTGTGGATGCAGTGTGGATAGCTGCCTCTCATTCCTGCCACCATGCCTCTTCTACCACAGTTGATCGTACCCTCAAACTGTGAACCAAAACAAACTATTCCTTCCTTCCTCCCTCCCTTCCCTTGCTCTTGTCAGGTACATTGCCATAGCAACAAGTAACCCACATACCTGCCATTTCCCCTCATTAAGCATTGCTCAGTCTTAGATGATGTTGTTACCCAGAGATGGAATACACAAAGGCAGATAGCAATCCTAAGCACCATTCTGTTCTCATTTCCTAAAGCCTTTGAAAACTATGAAGGAAACATATTCCAAGCAAAACTTGAAATACTGTCAGAGATTAAAGATAACCTGATTCCTGTTTCATCCTGTCTTGTGTGCTGGTCACATTCGATACTTCCTTTATCTGTGGCATAAAGGGAGCTTTGTAACTGTGTCTTGCCAGAGGAGATTTGTGGACAAAAGATGCACTGTGCTCCAGTGAAATTCCTTAGTTAATTGCAATACTCATGTAAACATGATAATAAGCATTATTATTGGGGGCTTATGACAGATACATTCATTTATACCAATTAGTTTCAATTTAGCCACAGACACCATTTTCTTCTTAAAGCCTGTAACTATCTACTAAGTGTACCCCTCCAAATTATTGGTGGTGTCCAAACAAAACTTCACTGCCTGTACCGTATATTAACTTAATAACATGGCACAAAAGCTTTGTGTTATAAATAGCTCCCTTTCATTCCGAAGGAATGGAGAGTAAAGCCATCGTGTTTTCTGGAGTGAACACAGGGCTGCCAATGTTCAGTAATTTCTTTGCCTTTGCCTGGCTCCCCCAACACTACCTAATTGTGTGCCCTCAGACTTCTCTATAAAAGATTTGTCAACAACTGAAGAATGATATTGTCCTGTCGTTATGGAAAATAATAGACCTTTTACAACCTGAAAATTTAATAATTATTAGTTGTAGGTTTTTTTGAAAAGTTATTGCTATAATCCAAGGCAGAAGTCTTTCTTAAATGTTGGTTTAAAATTTACTAAAATAGTATGCTATTATAAGAAAAAGTCTTAATGATTGTGTCACTGGTATCTAATATACATGTAAGAAACTGAAACTGTGAATATAAATATTTGTATTCTGTGATTTGGTTTTGGTTTTGAAACTTTTTCCTCCTATAATACATGATATATTTTCTAACTTTTGCCACAAAGTTTCAACAAACTTTTTACTTGCCACTTTTAAAATTATGAAAGTTAGCTGGGCGTTGGTGGCGCACGCCTTTAATCCCAGCACTCGGGAGGCAGAGGCAGGCGGATCTCTGTGAGTTCGAGGCCAGCCTGGGCTACCAAGTGAGCTCCAGGAAAGGCGCAAAGCTACACAGAGAAACCCTGTCTCGAAAAACCAAAAAAAAAAAAAATTATGAAAGTTAAACAACAAATATTGACCTCACTTAAATATATGTACATAATTTGCAAGGACTATGTTAGCAATACGTGTGTAGTAATCAATACTGTTTTCTGAGATTGGTATAGTTATTTAAAAAAAAAAACCAGTACTTCCCAAATTATAACCATTATGAAAATTCATTGAAATTATAGTAAACTCCACTCTCTCTCAGTTATAATATCTATCCTTTTCTTCAGGTACATCTGGCTTTTTATAAACCATACTCATTTCTCTTGACATGGTGAACTTGCTTCTTCATGGTCAAATAACTATTACTGAGTCTAGCCTAGTTCTTATTAGAGTCATCGAGATCTGACCACGTACCAAGAGCTATTCATTCGTTTAGCTTTCTAGAAATAATTCTGTCTACACAGGGACAAACGGGGGCAGCATGTCTGTGTTCTGGAAGTTGTAATCATCTCTCCTATTGTGAAGTTTAACTTCTCCTGAAAATGTCATGTGACTTACTAGAGTGACTCAAATTCACTTGCTTCTTGAATTTAAACCTTTACCGTATAAATGTAAGATTATTTTATAGTCATATATTTTATATTAATACAACATATTTTATATGAATATAATAACTAAATATATGAAATAATGTCAATGTGTGACAAATAAAATTTATACATAGGATAATAAAATATATGTGCAGTTTTATTAAAGAATCACGTGTTAATACATTACTAAACATCCTGGTGGTTCTCAAATCATGGCCTTTACATTATCCTGGACAGACTATACTACCAACTGACAAAAAAAAAAAAAAGATTCCAGGGACAAAATAATTAGAGGGTATGCCATACATAGCCTTACACTGAATCCTTATGCACATTTTTACTTCACATAATTTCAACTTTATTTTAATAGTTAGAACCCATCCAACAGTTAAGGGTTTAAGTAGATCAACAATCTGTACATAGGTGAGAGGGTCACTATGGCTTGAGGAGTTGTTAAGGGCTTCCTTGGTGGCTCAGTGGTCCTGTCCTTCCTGTCCTTGCTTACTGCTTCTAAGCACAGCCCCTGAGGCTGAATAATTGATGTACTCTTCCTAATTCTAAAGACTGGGGATTCAAAAATCAAAGCACAAGTAAGTATCCTAGGGCCCACCCAGTCTCTCTGCTTTCAGGATGTTTATGGAAGGCTGTGTTCTGTCACAACGGAAGAGCAGACAAATGAAACACAAATCTGCCACCTAATTTATAAGGGCTTTATCCATCTGGCCTAAACATCTGCTTTTGATCACCATTTTCCAAGATAGTTGCCACTAAGGACTATGTTTCCAATATGTGTACTTTGAAGGGGATAACACCCCTGAAACACCACAGGTGGGGAGTCCTGGATGACTCAGCATCCTGGTGGATCCAGGAGCCCAGAGTCACTGACTCAACAGTTGGAGCCTTTTACAATTGGCTATTCCCAGTAGTTCAATCTAGTGGTGGGATCAGTTCTGGTTTGTTTACTGGCTCCTTCAGGTATACATAAGTGTCAGCACACTAAGTGCCCAGAAACTACTTGGTGACTAAAAGAATACAAGTTTCTAATAATCAAACCCAAATTTTATTGTCTTTCTAACTGTGATCTTTGAGCTTCCATTATCTTCTTTGTCTGCTGTGGGATGTCTTTCTGGATGCTGTGAATATGTGCTGCTCTCTGATTGGTTGATAAATAAAACTGCTTTGGCCTGTGGCAAGGCAGCTTAGAGGCAGGTGGGAAATCCAAGGAGAGAGACAAGGAAAGAGAAAGGTGGAGTCTGGAGAGATGCCAGCCTGCTTCCCGAGGAGCAACATGCTAGCAGACCGGTAAAGCCACGGAACACATGGCAATACACAGATAAATAGAAATGGGTTAATTTAAGCTATAAGAGCTAGCTAGCAAGAGGCCTGCTATAGGCCACACAGTTGATAATTAATATGAAGCCTCTGAATGATTATTTTATGAGTGGCTGAGGGACCGCGGCTGGGACTGGAGGAACGTGGGACCGTGGGGCTGGGCGGGACCAGAGAAACTTGTCACTACAT
>CABHPH010062116.1:0-16566 GCA_902168325.1 Peromyscus nudipes
CAATTTATAAACACACACACACACACACACACACACACACACACACACACACACAAAGATGGGGGGCTTGAACCTCTCCCCCTTTCATGACAGTGTTAAGAAGCCCAATTTTGTGGTGATCCTGTGCAGGGAATTACAGCTGCTGTGAGTTAGAGTGCAACAGACATGTCATTGCTGGAGAATCTTGAGTCCACACCACTCCTTCCTTTCCTCTGGCCCTTATTCCTTCTGCTCTTTCTTCCGAGGTGTTCCCGGAGCCTGGGGGTGAGGGTAATAGATGCCTCATTTATGACTGGCATTCAACAGCCATTTATTCTGTGTGCTTTGACCAGTCTCTGCAGTCATTACTGAGTACTGGTGGAAGAAGCCTCTCTGACCATGCTGACAACAGCACTGTTCTGTGGCTATAAACATAATCATGTAGAAGACGGTTTGACAGATACATCATGTCTACTTAATAAAACAATAGCCGTAGCTCACCCCCCAACCCCTACCCAGGACCTATGACCCTCCACAGTCTTGTACTTTTAATCAGATGTGAATTCTCTCCTGTCAAGCAGGCATCAGATCCAATCAGAAAGCAGTTTGGTATCCCGTAACATATGCCGTAGATGCCATAACATATGACCGCATGCCCCTGTTGCACCAGCGGGCTCATCTTGCTCAGCTGGTTGGTTTTAACACAGTGCATGGCTGAGTAAGACAAATTTCCCCCGGCAACCTGTGCAGCTCCTCCCACCACTATGAGAACGATCCAACGAGGAGGAAGCTTCAAACCCAGTTCCAGTTTGCTGTCTCTGTGTCCTGTGACCAAGGCATGTGGTGTGTTCAGAAATAGAGTCTTACAAGCTAGTTTTGGTGGGCATCCAAAAGCAGTGGCAATTCCTGTATTGTTTTGGGGGTCTCACTGACCTCCTTGGCCAACACCTAGGGAGGTTGCCCATCCCAGCACTGGGGTTTACCTTTAGAAACTAATGTTTCTAGAAGCAGCTTTATCTTTCCACAGAGAATACCTCCGCTTATAACTTTTAAAACCTTTTTATTTATTTATTTTTGATTAGCTTACTGTCCTAGTTAGGATTACTATTGCTATGATGGAACATCATAACCAGAAACAAGTTGGGGAGGAAAGGGTTTATTTGGCTTACACTTCCATGTCATTTTAGTCCATCGTTGAAGGAAGTCAGGATAGGAGCTCAAGGAAAGCAGGAACATGAAGGCAGGAGCTAGTGCAGAGGCCATGGAGGGGTGCTGCTTCCTGGCTTGCTCACGTAGCTTGCTCTGCCTGCTTTCTTATAGAACCCAGGATCACCAGCCCAGGCATGGCACCACCCACAGTGGGCTGGGCCCTTCCCCACCAATCACTAATAAAGAAAATGCCCTACAGGCTTGCCTACAGCCAAAACTTATGGAGGCATTTTCTCCCCACCCCCAGTCCCCAGACAGGGTTTCTCTGGGTAACCCTGGCTGTCCTGGAACTCCCTCTGTAGACCAGGGTGACTTCAAACTCAGAGATTCGTCTACCTCTGCCTCCCAAGTGCTGGGATTAAAGACATGTGCCATTGTGCCCAGCTAAGCACTTTCTTAATTAATTGAGGTTCCTTCCTCTCAGATGGCTTAGCTTGTGTCAAGTTGACATAAACTTACCCAGCACACTTACCAAATATCAGCATTGTTAGTTTGGGCTAACCCTCTCCCCCAAGTGTGTGGTGGCTCTCTCTCTCTCCAGGTGTGGTGGTTAGGTTTGTGTCAACTTGACACAAGCTAGATTTATCTGATTGAGAAAATCCTCTTAGTGATTGATGAGGGAGGGCACAGCCCACTGTGAGTGATCACATCCCTAGGCTGGTGGTCCTGGGTTCTATAAGAAAGCCAGCTGAGCAAGCCACGAAGAGCAAGCCACTAAGCAATACTCTTCCATGGCCTCTGCATCAGCTCCTGCCTCCAGGTTCCTTCCCTGTGTGAGTTCCTGTCCTGATTTCCTTCCATGATAAACAGTGCCATAGAAGTGTAAGCCAAGCTGGGCGTTGGTGGCACACGCCTTTAATCCCAGCACTCGGGAGGCAGAGGCAGGCAGATCTCTGTGAGTTCGAGGCCAGCCTGGGCTACCAAGTGAGCTCCAGGAAAGGCGCAAAGCTACACAGAGAAACCCTGTCTCCAAAAACCAAAAAAAAAAAAAAAAAAAAAAAAAAGAAGAAGAAGTGTAAGCCAAGCCTGACAGTGGTGGTGCACGAGTTTGATCCCAGCACTTGGAAGGCAGAGGCAGGCAGATCTCTGAGTTCAAGGCCAGCCTAGTCTACAGAGTGTGTTCTAGGACAGCCAGGACTAGAAAGAGAAACACTGTCTTGAAAACCACACACACACACACACACAAAGTAGAAGCCAAATAAACCCTTTCCTCTTTTAGGTCATGGTGTTTTGTTGAAGCAGTAGAAACCCTAAGACGAGTTGGTACCATTATAGTGGGCATTTCTGTGACAGACCTGACCATGTTATCTTGGGGAGGGTTGTGGAAGGACTTTGGAACCTTATGCAAGAAAAGCAATTGAGTGTTCAGTGCTTGGAAAGCTGGTAAGTGTTGCTTGGAAGTGTGTAGCAGTCTAACAGGCCGGGGACATCGCAGTGGCAGGAGGCATGGAAGATAGAACTCATTGTCACCCTTCAAGCCCAGAAGCCAGAGCGGGGAAGGGCTTGTCTTGGTCTTTTTTTTTTTCTTTTTTATGTTTATGAGTGTGTGTGTGTGTGTGTGTGTGTGTGTGTGTGTGTGTGTGTGTGTACCTGCTCTGAAATGCCACAAAGTACATCTGGAGGTGAGAGAACAATTTGGCAGTCATTTCTCACCACCATTTGGGTCCCAGGGATGGGATTCAGAATTTCAGACTGAGTGGCAAGTACCTTTACCTGCTGAAACGTCTTGCTGGTCCCTCCCCTTGCTCTTCTATAACAACTGTTTGCGGGAAATAACGGGCATCATAAGATGTAGTGCGAATCCTAATTGGTCTTGATAATAAAAACGCGGAGCCAAATATTGGGGTAAATGCTGAAAGATCAGAGAGACAAAGGAGCAAGACACAGCCACCTCTTACCTCACCAGCTTCTCAGCCTGAAAGGCCCCCCCTCCAACTTCTGTCTCTGCCCCACCTTATCACTTCCTCTCTCCACCCAGCCATATCACTTACTGTTTCCTCCTCACAAGTGCTGGGATTAAAGATGTGTGCTACCACTACCTGGCCTTTATGGTTAGCTAGTGGCTAGCTCTGCCCTCTGATCTCCAGGCAAGCTTTATTTGTTAGAGCACAAACAAAATAGCACCTTAGTAGGAGAACTGCATTAATCCCTTGCAAGGGCAGTACCTCAATGACTTCCCACTAGGCTCTGCTACTTGGAGGCTCCACTCCTTCATAACGTTGTTACACAGGAGTAAGCTTCCCATTCATGAACCTTTGAGGGAGGAAGTACACTTAAATCATATCTAAGAGGAGAGATAAGATGTTTATTTGTTCAGAAGAAGAACTGCAGAAGGACACTGTAGCACGCTGAATTTCAGCACATTGTGAAATGGTAGGGAATTAGTGGGAAAGTTGACAAAATCCCTGTTCTTTTTTCCAATTTGTAGGCACCAAAGATTCCAGTAAGAAAAGTGTTCTCAGAACGAGAATCTCCAACTACATGGATAGAGCAGAAAACATAAAGAAATACTTAGACCAAGAAAAAGAAGGTAAAAGTCTATTTTTGAGAACATGTCTGGGGTTGGGCTTCAGAGGCAGAGTGCAACTTGAGGCCCTGGGTTCAAAGCTCCTGCTTGTTGGAGCATGGTGGTCTGGGCCACCTGTGCCTGGGAGCTTAACAGATTTGCTCTGTTTCCTTTCCCCTTATACAGAAGATTTTCTTAACAGTGTCTGGTTGTCAGTTTGGGACCTGGGGATTCAGACATCCTTTGACTACCTGACAAAAACTTGGCCATTTTTAGGGCATTTGCAGATCGCTATGAAGCATATGGGTGGAACTGAATTTAAGAACGTTGCAGAAGAATTCTGAATGTGGATCCTGTGTTTGTATTTTCTTTTATGAAAAGATGAAAATCATTAGAATAGCTAAAGAAACTCCAGGGCCTTCTCAAACGGCTGTGAACCAAAGCATTTCACAAGTTACATATTCCTGATGATTGAGAGGTGAGGTAGGTACTCCTCGGGATCTGTTATAGTTCCCAGCTCATGAGCATCTGTGTGAGTGGGTGTGGCCACCTCACCTGAAGCACACTGGTGTTTTTATAGCCAGAGGTGCTGGTGCCCTTAAAAGCTCAGGCCCCCAGGCCTCAGCTCTTCTCCTTCTGTCCTTACTACACATCTCTCCCCACTTCTTCCTAGGGTTCTGTACTAATTATACCCAGGTTGTGGTGGGTTGAGTGAACAGTTAAATTAGCCTATGTTTGACTTAAAAACTGATGCATGGTTTGTAGTGTTATCTCTATGGAAGTGTTTGTTTTTATTTTTATTTTGTTGTTTTTGGTGGTGCTGGGCATTAAACTCAGTGTCTTATGCTTACTAGGTGAGTATTCTACTGCTAAACTATAATCCAGATTTTTTTTTGATTACTCAAAAAACTTTCACATTTTTTGTTTTTGTTTTTTTGTTTGTTTTTGGTTTGGGTTTTTGTTATTGTTGTTTTATTTTTTTTTTTTTTTTTGGTTTTTCGAGACAGGGTTTCTCTATGTAGCTTTGTGCCTTTCCTGGAGCTCACTTGGTAGCCCAGGCTGGCCTCGAACTCACAGAGATCCACCTGCCTCTGCCTCCCGAGTGCTGGGATTAAAGGCGTGCGCCACCAACGCCCGGCTGTTTTATTGTTTTTGTTTTTGTTTTTCTTCTGATGGGGGTCTTCCTATGTAGCCCTGGCTAGCCTGGAACTCTCTATGTAGACTAGGCTGGCCTTGAACTCCTGGAGATCCACCTTCGTCTGTCTCCAGAGTGCAGGAGAGGCTTCACATTTTTGAATTTAGCTTTCTGACTTTGCATTTATGCTTTTGCTTATTCAGGGATTCTGGAAGGCACACTGAGCACATGTGGAACCAGCTACCTGTTTGTTTCTTGTTTTGTTTGTTTGTTTTGTTTTTGACTTTTTGTTGTTGTAGTTCTTTTTTTCTTTTACACAGTCTCATAAAAACTTCAGTTGTCATAGCATGAACCACTAAAAGTCTGCTAAAAAACATATTGTAGCATGCTTAGCATGTGCAAAGCCCTGCATTCAATCCTCAGCACCAAAAGCAAGCAGACAAACAAGTGAACTAACAAAAAGCCTTAAAACCAGGAAAAAAAATACGACGAGGCTGTGGTGGTGCACACCTGTAGTCCCAGCACTTGGGAGGTAGAGGCAAAAGGAGAAGGCATTCAGGGTCACCCTCAGCTACATAAGGGGTTTGTGGCCAGTCTGGGCTACATGTCTCAAAACAAAGCCTTTAAGAAACACTCTTAAAGTGCTACAAATGGCCTCTAAACTCCATTGTACTGTTACGTATTTAATGCTTGCTTTAGCCATGAGGTTGCAAGACAGGAAATGGCAAGTCAACCGAGTACATCTCGTGTTCTGCCCACTGTGACGGGGTCTTGGCGACACCTGTGTGCAGTCAGCCCTCTCTGGTATACATTTCCTGGTCTGTTGGAGACATCGAAGAAACCATTTTCAAGTAACCTTGTGGGCTGGAGAGATGGCGCAGCAGACTACTGGCTGCTCTTGCAGAGGACCCCCAGGTTCAGTTCCCAGCACCAGTCTGGCAGCTCACAACCATTCTTAACTTCTGGGGAATCTAAGGTCCTGTTCTGACCTCTGAGGCCTCTGCATGTATGTGGTGCAAATGCATACAGGAGGAAAGACATTCATACACGTAAAATAAAACATTTTTTTTTTATTTTAAAAAGGAAACATCTGGATGGCCCCCTTTGCCTATCCTCTGTGAAGGCAGGGATCTCTCTTGGAATAGTATTTTGTCTTCTTTCCCTATGTGTAAGAAACATTTTTCAGGTGCATGACATAAAGTAGGCATGTGATAGCTACCGAGTAAATGAGTTGAAAAGATTGTAACGTGTCCAGATTAATCACTGTGTGCAACGTATCAGCTGTGTAAAAAGAAAGTGTTCACAGGCACTCGTGAGGTGGTTCAGTGGGTAAAACCACTTGCCAACAAACCTAAGGACCTGAGTTCAATCCCCAGAGACGGACCCACATAGTAGAAGGAGAGAACCAACTCCCCCAAGTTGTGTTCTGACCTCTACACATTCTTCATGGCATGCTTACACCCACTTGCATGCCCGCCCACCCACAAAGGAATAAAGATGTGATTTTTTTAAAAAGTGGTCACTGGTCACATTACTGTAGCTTGTGTTTTGTAGATGGAAAATATCACAAGCAAATTAAAATAGAAGAGAATGCAACTGGTTTCAGTTACGAGTCACTTTTTAAAGAATACCTTCATGAGACTGTTACGGAGGTTTGGATCGAAGACCCTTATATTAGACAAACTCATCAGGTAAGTGGAATGTACTAAAGTATAATGAAATGTAACTTTAAATGTACAGTCAGCTGTCTTTGTTTATGGGTTTCCTATCCATGGATTTGATAGAGGATCAAAAATACTATTAAAAATTCCACCTGTATTGAACATACACAAACATGTCAGTATAATGATAATGTATACTGTTTATGTTGTGTTGGATAGCGTAAGTAGTCTAGAGATGATTTAAAGTTCTTGGGAGTGTATGTGTAGGCTCTGGGCTGATAGAGCATCATTTAAAATAACGAATGGGGGTGCTGTGGAGGTGGCTCAGAGGTTAAGAGGTTAAGGCTGCTCTTCTAGAGGTCCTGAGTTCAATTCCCAGCAACCACATGGTGGCTCACAACCATCTATAATGAGATCTGGTGCCCTCTTCTGGCCTGCAAGCATACATGTAGGCAGAATACTGTATACATAATAAATAAATCTAAAAAAATAAAATAAAATAATGGAAGCATCTATGGACAGTATCTGGCTTGGGGAGTGTGTCCTAGAATCAATTCTTGCTGGACATGGAGGGAAAACTGTACAAGTTAGTGCTAATCCATCCTGATACCTTTCAGCTGTATAACTTCCTTCGCTTTTGTGAGATGCTGATTAAGAAGCCATGTAAAGTAAGAACTATTCACCTTCTCACCTCTGTGGATGTAGGTATCTGAAAAACCTCATTCTTTCTTGACTTAACTGTGTTCAGTTACAAGTTACCTGGTCCAGTACTTCAGCTAGATGTATTTCCTTGGGACTAATTCACCATGTAGTACCAAGCAGAGCATATCTTAAGAGAAAGGCTATTGATTTGAGAGTGTTGACCTTGTATTCAGCCGTTTGGTTGAGTTTGAATAGTTTGTCAGTTTGGTCTCGGGTGTCAGTGATCATGCAGTCTGCGCCAGTGACAGTTCTGTCCCTCACCTGGGATTAGATTATCACTGTGTCCCTTTGGATTTTGTCTTAAGTATGCGTGCATCCAAATAATTACAATTGCTAAGATTAGTCTAAGAAGTAGGCGGGATGACTGAATATCATTACTAAAATACATTTAAGGATGCTGAGCGTGGCGCCCCATGCCTGTGCTCCTAGCAACAGGGAGGCTGAGGCAGGGGGTAGTTGTGTGGTATTCACATGAGGAAAACAATTGTTTGTATAAAAACAATATGTAAAAAGAAAATAATTACCCATTCTTTAGTTGCTTCTTTGAGACGGTAATATTGAAATTAATGTAGAATCCTTTCAGTTTAATCTTTCTGTGGTATTCACTGTGTATCTCATAGATAATTTAAGCTATTAGTAACTGAGGCAGTAAATTATGTTTTATGCCACCAATAGGGGCTTGGGAATGTGCAGCAAAGTAGTGGCCTGGAAGAAATAAAACAGTCCCTCGGGAGTCATGGCGTGCTGTTGGAAGTAAACTATTCTTCATCTATACATGACCGAGAAATTAGGTTAGTGTGTAATATTTTATTTTTTAATAACTCAGACACACTTTAAAAATTCCAATGTAATATAATTATATACACATATTTAAATATTAAAACTTTAAACCAATCTTAAACTTAATAACTTTGCACTTTGGACCTTGGCTTACCTCTGTAGAGTGAGTTTAGTTAATCCTAGTCAAATAATATGTATGGGTTCTGTGTCATATGGGAAGGAGTTCTTTTGTGCAGACCATAGCCAGTGTTATTATGGTAGGAGGTAATTAGTTTCCTACTGAAATTACTGTTTACCTGCTGTGGCTTTGGTGGTATGTTCTGGTAGTGTGCTGTTAATCAGGAAACGTATATACAGCTTCTTAGGGATCACACTCATATCCTTCCTTCCCTTTAGCACAGTGCTTTTCAGATGATACAGCAAAGAGACCCTTGTTTTTAATACAAAGTTAATCAGAAGCTAAAGATGCAAACTGGATGGCAGTGCTCCATTGTTGAAGCCGAGGTCAGGGGCTAGGCTGCCTGGGATCCCCATCCCCATCTCTGAATAGTGACACTGTGTTAGTCAGGGTTCTTCAGAGGAACAGAACTTAAAGAATGAACACACACACACACACACACACACACACACACACACACAAAGGGGATTTTTTAGAGTGGCTTACAGGCTGTGGTACAGCTAGTCCAACAATGTCTGTCTACCAATGGAAGGGAAGGTCCGAGAACCCAGTAATTGTTCAGTCCATGAGGCTGGAAGTCTCAGCTGGTCTCCAGTGTACACCAGAATCCTGAAGAAGTAGGCTCTAACATCAGTGAAGGAATGGACTTGCTAGTGAGAGAGCAAGCTTCCTTCTTCCGTGTCCTTTATATAGGCTGCCACCAAAGGTGTAGCCCAGATTAAAGGTAGATCATGTGCCACCACTCCTGGCTTCCACTTCAAGTAGGTTTTTTTTGGGGGGGGGGTTGTTTGTTTGTTTTTCAAGACAGGGTTTCTCTGTGTAACTTTTTTGGAGCCGGTCTTGGAACTCACTTTGTAGACCAGGCTGGCCTCGAACTCACAGAGATTCACCTGCCTCTGCCTCCGGAGTAATGGTATTAAAGGCATGCACCACCACCACTGGCTCAGACAATTTAATTAAATAAAAACAAATCCCTCAGAGGTGTGCACAACCATTTGGGTTTGAGTTAATTCCAGATGTAGTCAAGTTGGAAACTGGAGTAGCCACTTCTGAAACGTCACCACACTCTTCCTGAATGTCTTTTGCAAACCGCTTGTTAGCAGACAGGAAGAGCTTGAGCAAGCTGAATTCAAAAGTAGCTTTCCATTTAATGGTTAAGTTCTTTCTCAGCCAATCAGGTTAGCTGATGGTGTTTAATGCTATTTTTGTTTTCCTTATAGACTGAGCTTGGGACTAACCCAAGGTTTGATTCAGCTCATGCTTTTCTTTGTTTAGGGGGAAATCTTGATGATTCTTAACCAACTCTGGCTTTAAAAACTAACTCAAATGTCTTGAATGTAATACTATACACTAATGTCAATAGGTTCAACAATGGATGGATGTTTAAAATTGGAAGAGGACTTGATTATTTTAAGAAACCACAGGTAGGATATGATTTTATTTGTTTGTTTGTTTGTATTCTTTTCTTATCTGTTACATCCTGACTGATTTCCCCTCCCTCCTCTCCTGCCAGTCCCTCCTCCCACACCCCCTCTCCCCCAGATCCACCCTTCCTCCTTTCCCTTCAAGGATGTGATTTTGTGATTAACGGTGAGCACTGTTTTCTTGTTCGTTTTGATGAACTCTGGGCTCTTAGCCTCCAGAGTGGCTGGCACCATAGACGGAACATCACGCTTGGCTTTCTGGGAGTGTCATTTTTAACAGTATTCTTCTTCTCTTCATAGGGTCGTTTTTCCCTTGGATATTGTGATTTAGATCTGAGACCGTGTCATGAGACAACGGTGGACATTTTCCATAACAAGCACACAAAAAAAATCTGACGTGTAACAACCTAACTACACATTTCTGCTTTGGGTGGTTTCAGCCCATTTTCTGTTACTATAACTGAATACCACACACTGGATAATGTATAAAGAATAGAGGGTTAGGCTTTGGCATCTGGGGAGGATCCTCTTTCTGCATTCCGCATAGCAGAATGCAACAAGATGGAACAAGCTTGTAATAAAGCTTGTGAGGCAGAGCCAGCCACCTCAGAGGTCTCCTCCCCTCTCAACACTGCTATACTAGGGACCAAGATTCAACTTACGAACTGTGAGGGATATATTCAAACCATAGCAAGCAAATACTGGCCTTGTTCCTTTTTCCTTTTTTTTTTTTTTAACTTTGAATGTATTTTTATAATGTATGAATTTAACAATAAATGTTTACATTTCTATAAATTTCTGGATCTGTAAATATGCTGTTCAGTAGATTTACAGTGTTTCTTTTTGATTTCTTTTTTTTTTTTTTTAAATTTATTTATTTATGTATGCAGTGTTCTGCCTACATGTATGCCTGCAGGCCAGAAGAGGGCACCAGATCTCATTACAGATGGTTGTGAGCCACCATGTGGTTGCTGCGAATTGAACTCAGGACCTCTGGAAGAGCAGCCAGTGCTCTTAACCTCTGAGCCATCTCTCCAGCCTACAGTGTTTCTTTTTAAGTCATGGGGTTAACTGAAAGATTTTACCAGCTTCTGTTTGGTTGTTGGAGAGTAGGTCAGCAAGTATTGCACAGATGTTATGAAGACAACTGGATGTTAATCTTGCTCCTGGGAATTTAGAGTTCCAAAAGAAAACCACAGATTACAGTGCTGTAAGAGACAGGTAGGCTAGCCGGGCAGTGGTGGCGCACGCCTTTTATCCTAGCACTCGGGAGGCAAAGCCAGGCAGATCTCTGTGAGTTTGAGGCCAGCCTGGGCTACCAAGTGAGTTCCAGGAAAGGCGCAAAGCTACACAGAGAAACCCTGTCTCGAAAAACCAAGAAAAAAAAAAAAAAGAGAGAGAGAGAGACAGGTAGGCTGAGGGCCTAGTAAGGAAAAAAAAAGTATGTGTGGCTGAAGATGTAGCTCAGAGGACAGCACATACCTAGTGTGTGCCACTCCTGGCTTCTATCTCTGTCACCACAAGTGCTGGTGGTTACAGTTAAGAGGTCAGCCAGGCTTGATGGGGCAGGGTTGTAATCCAGCACCAGGGAGGTAGAGGCCGGTGGATCCAGAATTCAAGGTCATTCTAGGCTCTAAGGAGAGCTTGAGGCCAACCTGGACTACATGATAACCTACCTCCCAAAACAAATAATCACTTATGGGATTCATCACTGGCCTATGGGAGATGTTCTCTGGCTCTCAGGTGTCCAACATTACAGAGCTCCATAAAGTCAACGTTACCTGTTTAGTTATCCTCATGGAACAGGCCTGGCAGGGCCTAGGGATACTCTAAAGAGAGAATGTTGTACCCCTCCCTGTGGCTATAAGACTGCTGAAATAATGGTCCCTAATAAATTGACATTTTCCTGGGAATCTCATGCTGGGAGAAGGTTAAGACTTGAGGTTGGTACCAGCCAGGGGAGGAACTTGTCACCCAGGAAGAAATCTCTTTCACATAGTTCTGATTACTCAGTCAACATCACTTCCACCTGTCTCCACCCAGGCTCCACTGGAGCCTAGACAATGAGGAGCCAGTGACACACACATGCCCAGCAAGCCGCTGCCCTTTTCTTTTTCCCATGAAACATGGAACTCCTTTGGAAGAATTGTTTTTGCATTTCCTCACCAAGGGCTCCACTCACTTCATTCACTCGTGGCTGCTGTCCAGAGCACTGCAGTGAGGTCATTAAGGTCCGGAGTGACCTTTCTACCTACCATTTACTCCACAGGCACTTTCCTTCTTTAGACTGGGTTTTCACTCTGTAGCAAAGATTGGTCTCACAATGGTGGTTTTCCTGCTTCAGCCCCTGAATGCTGAGACACCGGTGTGTGCTATCATGTCCAGCTCCTAATGCACACGTTATATTTAAGTTATCAGCATATATTAGTTATACAATAGAATGGGTTGCACTGTGGCATTTTCATATATGTATATTACAGAATCATATCCACTTCTCTATTCTTTTCTCGTCCATAACCCCCATCCTTTTCTAAAGGGAACTTTTGAACTCTGTAATAGTTGTCATTTCAGGAAAGTTTGACCCAGGTGGCCACTCCTGTCTTGAAACTCAGTTTTCCTCAAGCACACATCTCCATCTTTCCTTTTAAATACAAGAGTTGAGTGCGGCTGGGGGTTGCCGTTGAGTAATGCATGTGCTTAGCATGCATGGAAGTCTGGTCAGGCCTCGGAACAAAACCAAACTTAGTTTTCCCGGTTCTCCTAAACTTCAAACTGTACTCTGTTCCTAAATGATTGCACCAGGAGGAATTCTCAGTAAAGATCATCAAAAAACTGCTATTACTTGAGGTGAGCGGAATGAAGGGAATTATTATAAGGAGGGAGCAGACCAACGTGAGAGCTACCGACTGAGATGTGGACACTTTCGGTGAAAAATTACAGCTTAAAGCTAAGTGTATGTGTGCTCCATGTAAAAACTGGTTTTTTACTCTAACTTTAGTCTGATATGTCAAACACCTCTTGACTAAACTGGTCAGTTCCTGAGGTCAGAGGGCGTGTATTTCACATACTGTGAACATCAGCTAACACAGTGCTTGGTGTGTGGTGGGCACTCAATAAATACACAGTACTGTGGGAGCAAAAGTCTAGGAATGGGTTAGCTGTAGAGTTAAGAAGCAGCCAACAGTGATGTTACTCTCTGAAAAAGTTTGGAGTATGAAAAGTTGGAAAAGTAAAGGAAAGGGATCTTAGCAGGAAAGTTTGGGGAGAGACTATGCTGATTCCCTCTGGTTAAAGATCCAATTAAAAGGTTGCCAGGTGGTGGTGGCACACGCCTTTAATCCTAGACCTTGGGAGGCAGATCTCTTGAGTTCAGGGTCAGCCTGGTCTACATAATGAGTTCCAGGACAACCAGAGTTACACAGAGAAACCCTGTCTCAAAAAACAAAGAACAAAACAACAAAGCCCAGATACAAGGTCATAAATTTATGAATCATTGGTCATGGTGGTACATATCTTTAATCCCAGAACTCAGGGGTCAGAAGCAGGCAGATCTCTGAGTTTGAGGCCAGTCTGGTCCAAATATCATGTTCCAAATGCCATTGAAATTGCCAGTATAAAGAAAGTTACTCAGTCACATTATTGCCCTGATTTTTTCACACAGGATATTCCATTTACTGTGTAAGTGCTGGTCATCTGGACATGTTCTCAGTAATATATTTGTTAGCAGGGTGGTTTCAATGGGGCAGAATTTGCTGCCAATAAAGCTTGAGTTTAATTTGTTACCTATTTCCAGGGGCAACCAATGATCAGGTGCTTTTATATCACAGGTTTCAATTCGTCCATTCTTTACATCGATGGACACTTGAATTTCCAAATGTGCCTGTTCATACGGCACATGAAATGTGGTGTTCACACTAAACTTAGGAGTCCAGCCATATATCCACTCCCAACTTTGCAGTTCTTTGACTTTGCTGTTTATCCCAGGAAACTGTGTCTCATCTGCTGGGTTGATTAGGTTAATGTGATTATCAATTTGATGATAAGCAGCATACTCCGCGGCAATAGCATTCATCAGAACTTCACAGGTCAGCGTGGGGTCTTTTTCCAGAAGATTTTTGACTACGGAAGGGATGCTGGGAGTGGCATTGCTCTTTATGCCTTGGTATGGGCTCTTCAGCAACGAAGACAAAGCGGTCCTGTCGGTACTGCATAACAGGGTGCAGTGGTGATACGCGGCAATCCGGCCAATCTTTGACGCGGTTCCTGAGATTTTAAACTGCCCATCGAGTAACAGGTCAAGCTTTTTGGTAGGCTGCACGTCCAGGTGGGGTTGGACAGTATGCAGAGCTCTCACGATTAGTTTCAAGTTTTCCATCCTGTCGTACTTGGTCTTGGTGGTAAAGAAGGTCAGGTTGATATTCCCCATGTCGTGGTACACTGTTCCTCCTCCACTCCTTCTCCGAGCCAGTTTTATACCTTCCCGTCTCATCAGGTGGAGATTGCACTCCTGCCATGGGTTCTGGTGCCTCCCAATGACGACGCAGGGAGAATTCCTCCAAAGGAAGAGAATTGGCTTGCCTTCTAGATGTACGTGGTCATGGATCCAGTCTTCTACAGCCAGATTTTGATACACGTCATTGGAGAGCGACTGTAAAATGAGCCCATGTGTGGCTGGGTTTCTAAAGCCAGCTGTTGGGACTTTGTGGTGACTCAGAAACCGGAAGCAGTTCTTCATGGAAAATGGGATTAGCATGCTTTTAGAAACAAGGCAAAAGAAGAAAAGTTAATTCAATGAAAAAAATTAAATTCTATTCTTTAGTTAATTATTCAAAACTCATCACAGGGTCCAGACCAGTTGCTTTTCTCCCCCTTTCAGCTTTCCCCTTAGTCCTGAGCAGCTCCATCATAGAGTGCTCAAAGGAAATCAATGAAGATAAATGTCAACTAAAATGAAATAAGTGGACAGTTTTCATATAGTAAGTATGAAATAAATACATTAAGTAATGTATTACAAAGTCAAATAAATTATTTTTGAATTCACAATACATTTTCATTGAGAAAAATAATAGATTAGCAAAAAGAAAGTGAAAGAATCCAGAATCCTATCATCAGGAGATAATCAACATTTTGGTATAAACAACGGGTTTTACTTCTGTTCTTGTGTATATCCTTCACACATACAAGTTTTCCCCTAAAAGTGTATGATACTTTTACTTGAAGCAACTTCCCCCACCCTGAGATAGGACATTCCTATGTTGCCCATCTTACCTTGAATCCCTGGGTTCAAATAGTCCTGTGCCCTAGCTTCAACTTGGGCATAGACATACACTACCATTCCTGGCTTTCACTTACCATTAAGTTTATATTTATGTCAGGTTTTTTTTTTTGTTTGTTTTTGTTTTTGTTTTTTTTTTTGTGTGTGTGTGTGTATACATATTTGTGCATGCGCAGGTCAGAGGTCAATGTTAGTCTTCTTCTATCACTCTCTAATATATTCTTTGAGACAGGGTCCTGAATCTGGAGCCCAGATATCCTCTTCTACGTTGATCCAAGGGAGAAACAGTGAAGAATAGGTGTCATGATGTGCTGGATACTAGTAAACTAGAACGTGGTCACGGAAGTTGGGATTTGAAAAAGACCTTGTGACATCCTTTCCTAAGGTTAAGATTGCCACTCTTGGGCTGGAGAGATGGCTCAGAGGTTAAGAGCACCAACTGCTCTTCCAGAGGTCCTGAGTTCAATTCCCAGCAACCACATGGTGGCTCACAACCATCTGGAATGAGATCTGGTGCCCTCTTCTGGTCATACATGCTGTATACATAATAAATAAATCTTAAAAAAAAAAAAAAAGATTGCCACTCTTGTGAATATATAGAGGTTAAGGTAGAAGAGTTGCTTTTAAATTTTAAGCTTTGCAACTTACTAATTGAATAGTTTTAGGTAAAAAGTTTAATCTCATCTGATTCAATTGCCTTCAATTGAATTCAGTTCGAGAGCACATAGGATGACTGAATTAAATGTATTATGTATAAACCATTCATACCAGACTGATATGAGATGGACTGAAACAATTATGATTATAGGGTCTTCTCTTCCGATCTTTTTTTCTCATTTAACACATATTCTTTCAAGTGTACAGGATTCCTAAAAGATGTGTCAAACTGGAATTTACCTTAATAAATTAACTATAGTCTGAAATTAACCAGGGAAAACTGAGATCTTGATAAGGGTTCTAGAACTGAACTAATTCATGAGTTAGTCCAATGCATGGGTTGCATATTTGTTTAATTAATGCATTTTAATCATATTTTAACAGAACTCCATATACCCAGGCATAAATATACAGTGTGAATTAACTACAACAAAGGTATCAATTGTCAAATTCTGAGATTCATCAATGAACCACATAAAGGTGATAAGAGTTACAAGGAAAAGAAAAAGTAGGGCCAGATTAGGGAGGGCTGGAAATCTGTATGTGAGTCAAATTTAAGGAGGATTGTTAATCTAGGCCTCATTAAAATGGTGACATGTGAGTCAAGATTGAGGAGTTAGATGGAATGATTAGTAAGTGCCACAAAGTATTTTAGATATCAGAACACATTATGCCCCCACCCCAGACAGGGGTTCTTTATGTAGCCCAGGCTGTTCTGGAACTAGTGTTGTATGCTTCAGGGTTGAAGGCATGCCCACACCCTCTGAGACTAATGTGTTTCTCTTTTATTCTGTTCTCCTGTAGCGACTCCTGACTAAATGAAACAGTCCATCCTTTGAAAGCCTGGTAGAATTTTGCTTCTACAAAGTTACTTTGCACCTCTCTCTACACTCTTATTTTTTTTAGTTGAATTTTTTTTCATGTATTTTGATCATGTTCCTTCCCCTCCCCTCTTTGCCAGACCTTGCCACCTCCCTACCCACCCGATTTTATGTTTTCTTTAAAAAACAAATAAAATCCACAAAAACTAAAATAAAAATAAGCAAAAGACCAATAAGAC
>CABHPH010062117.1:0-23506 GCA_902168325.1 Peromyscus nudipes
AGCTAGCAAAACATTCATGCACATAAATAATTTCTTTAAAAAAAAGAAAAACTTTAAGTAAGTATGGAAGATTTTGTCCAGAAGAATGCTATGTTTTAATGGAATCCTGGCCTGAAGGCAAACTGGAACAGAAGGACAGGAGACTTCATTTTTACTTAAAGTTTTTCTTTTTTTAAAGAAATTATTTATGTGCATGAATGTTTTGCTAGCTTGTTATATCTTAGCACCATATGCCTGGTACCCATGGAAAGCACAGAATCCTTTGGAATTTAAATTATGGATGATTGTGAACCACCATGTTGGAGCTGAGAATCAAACCTGGGGCCTCTGGAAGAGCAGCCAACACTTTTAGCCACTGAGCCATCTCTCCAGCCCCTTAAAGTTTTTCTTAATACATTATATTTTGATCGTATTCTTTCCCCTCCCCCAACTCCTCCCAGCTCCTCCCAACCCTAACCACCCAATTTTTGCCCATTTGTTCTCTCTCTAACAAATAAACAAAAGGCCAAACTCTTCAAAAAAAATTAAAACAAAAACCCAATAAGGCAAAAAATACCAAAACAGAACAAAAAAATGCACATTATAAAAACACGGAGTCCGTTTCATGTTGACCAACTGTTCTAGGGCCTGCCTAGAGTGTGGTTGATAGACCCAGTGACATTCAATTGGAGAAAACAGATTTTCTCTTTCCCAGCAGGTATCAATGGTAAATTCCTGGTTTGGGGTGGGACTTTGTGTCTGCTTCCCCCTCTCAGCACTGGGATTGTGTCTGGTATGAATCCCTTCAGGTCTTGTGTGTGCTATCACAGTCTCTGTGAGTTTATACATGTATCAGTGACCGGAGACCATCTATGTATATATTCTAGATAGCAGAATGTCATGGCTTGGGTCAGGAGATGTCAGAGAGAAGGTAAGAAGTGTAGGACTTAGATGTACTTAGAACCAGCTAGAGTTATTAAAAGGGTGAATGTGGAGTGGGAGTTTGAGGGAGGACACAGTTTTCAGGGAGAACAACAGAGATCGCTGCTGTAAGAGAAAGGGATAATTCCTCTCACAGTGAGCATAGAGGGCTGGGGAGGTGTGATGCATTCATTCATGTCCTGCTGATGATAACACAACACCACAGAGCTGGCGATTTATAAAGAAAAGGGGCTTATTTTGTTCACAGTTCTGTTTGGAGTTGAGTGGCTGCATCTGGTGATGACCATGTTGTTGGCAGTGTCCTGGGGTGATGCTGGACACCACATGGTGAGAGACAGGGAATGTGTGTGCACACTTGTGTGTGACTATGGTCTCTACTTTCTATCTCCTTGTATCAACGGCAATATTTAACCATGAGGCATCTGCCTTGGTAATGACTTCATATAGTTATAATTACTTTCCAAAGGCCTCATTGCTGAACACCATAATCACTTGACTTGTCTGTTGGTCATCTGAATCCCTTCCAGTGGGAATCGAACACAAACATGAGATGTGGGTGGACAAGCCATGCTAAAGGTGTGCCTGCAGAAGCTGGGTTTCAGATCTAAAGATGAGACACAGCATGTCTTCAAAAGATTGCTCTTGACAGCTGGGCCCCATTTAAGGCACAGGTTGGCTCCCAGTTTTGAGAGACACAACTGTTTGAGTTTAGGGGATTTCCTCATCATGGTTTTAAATCAGACTATATATCATCTCTTTCAAGAATCATTTGCTACTTTTTTGGTGTGTGCACATATCTTGTTTTAGCCATAAATCTGTCTACCATAGATTACATTTTTGGTTGGCTGTCTCAGCAGATTCTTCATAGCTAACTAAGTATTCTGCATGAAAACAGGGCCTTTTGTTTCTGAAATGACAGTTACCTTTTAGTCGCACTCTCCCATTGAAGTAATAATCTGCTCTTTGTGACAGCATAGTGGCTGCTCTGGGAAATGATTAGGATGTCACAATTAGGATTAGGATGCCAGGTGGAGAACAAGTGTGAGGGACAGATGGTCATTCTCTCAGAAGCAAGGAAAAAAGAGTCCTTGCCTCCTCTCCATGCTCACAGAGATAAGAGAAGGAGGCCAGGCATGTTAGGATCTATAAATAGAACTGTTTCTGAGGAGGCCGCTTTCCTCAAGATTTCATTAGGCATCAGAAAGCCCTTTGCACTTAGCAATTAAAGGCACTGATTTGCCTATGCTGTATTATGAGCTTGAGGAGAGAAAGCCAAACTCGCATTCTTATTGAACAGATGCAGGTAGAATGCCTGAGAAAACTCTAAATGGGCTCTATAAATCTCAAGTGGTTCCACCCCCCTCCAGACTAGAAAAGCATCTTGAGGATGAAATGTCCCCAGCACTTCTGTGTTAACTCCTTCTTATAATGATAGCGTTGCCATTTTTTGTCTGTCTTCTGGGCATTGCCTATCCACAGGGGGTGGGGGGAGCATCCTTAGGACTGCAGAGAAGGCTTTGCTCATCTTCCCACCATCACTGGGAATCAGAGGCCAGGGTTTGCTGTTTAGTCCTTGGGCAAGCTAACAATGGCATCTCTGTTTGCTGGTCCCTGTTGAGACTGGGCTCTGGTCTGGCTTTGTTAGTGTCACACTCAAGCCTGCTGAACCTACAGAACCCAAAGAAGGTGAAACCAGGGATCTGACTTCTCCAGACCACATCAGAAGTGCCTTCCTCCATCTTTCCCCTGGGAACCATGATCAAACCGAGCCGCTTTTCCAGCTGGGATGGTTTGGATGCAGGTACATGCCTTTGATTAGTCATGGAAGACTGCCCAGGAAAATAATGTTGACCTCTCTGGGAACTCAGTTGTAGATAAACCTAATGTCTTGTAGTTCAGTCCTGAGAATGACCAAGAAATTCTTCGTTTTATGTCCCAGACACCTTTGCTTGCCCATGGAAACTGTAGGCAGAAGTTCACATGCCCCTGGCATTGCCAACACAGTCAGAAAGTTTACACCATGCTTGAAGCCCATCCTTGAACACTCCTATTTTTTGTAATTCCCAGTTTGGGGGTTTTGTTGTTGTTTTTCTTTTTCATTTGCTGAGTTTGTCTTGAATACATTCATCACTGCTCTGGGTACTAAGTCTATAGCAGTAAACAAAGGAACTATATATTTATATTCACATATCAATACAATGGATAAAAATCTCCTAAGTAGCAACTCAGATAATTTGCTTTCTTTTTCATTTTCAATCTTGCTTTCTCATGTTCCTAAATCAAACATGCATTACTTGTACTAGAGAAGTATAAGAAAAGAGACAAAATCCATGGTTCATTTCTTGAGAGTAATAAACAGTGACAAATACTCCTTGTCATGCAGTATGGTTTGAAAATGAATTTGTATTTTATCAGTCATGGTAATATTCCATAGGTATTCGGATGGATGTGCTGGGTGTGTTACCTACTCCGGCTTTGACTATCAACGTGCCCATGAGCAGATGCTTTGAGATAATTCAGACCTCCTGGGACTCAGTTATTCTTAGTTGAAGAATACTGTCTCTAAACCAGAGCTCTGCAACCGTAGCTCACAAACCACATGCTGTTTGTGTGAACAGTTGTGTCAGGACACAACCAAGTTCATTTCCATATAGCCTATGGTGGTTTGCACACAATAGCAGAGTCCACTGGGAATAATATGAACGGTTTGGACCTCAAAGCTTAAAGAAGTTACTGCCCAAACCTTCACAAACAGACTGAGCCTGGGGTCCCATTTCCGAAGAAGCTCCATCATCCAGCAGCACTTTGTGGAACAATGGGCAGTTCCCTGTGCTGATGGCCAGTGAGTAATAGGCACTTTCAGCTCTTACCTTAGAGACAAACTTGGATCGCCGTGCTTGTGCAGCAAGCAGTTCACCTATTCAGTCATCTCCTCAGGCCACAAACCCTGTTTGTTTGGTTTTTTTTTAGAGAGGTATTAGGTTCACAGCAACACTGTGTTTCTGCATATCCACTGTGCTGACACATGTACAGCCTCCCCCACTGCTAGCATCCCTCACACCAGAAGTACATTTGTTAAAACAAATGGACCGTCATTGGCATCTAGTTAGCGCTCCAAGTTCATAGTTTACTATATGGTGCTGGACAGTCTATAGATTCGACAAATCCATGTTACATTCTAATCTCTTTTCAAGAGGTGAAAAAGATAAGATTATGCTACAGTTTGGATGTGTTCCTCCAAAGTTTCTGCATTGGAATCGTGATCCCCAATGAGGAAACGTTGCGATGTGGACCTTTCAGAGCTGTCTAGGTCATGAGAATTTTGCCATCATGAATGTGTTAATGTTATTTTCTCAGGAGCTAGTCCTTATAGGAGGCCAAATTCAATCCCCTCCTCTCTTCCTTGCCTCCTGTTTGCCCTTTTCCCATGGGTGATACAGGCAGGAAGCTCTTACACATGCTAGCCCCTTGACTTGGACTTCATAGCCTCCAAACCACATGTCGATGTATTTCTGGCTTTGTTTATTTTTACAAATTATCCAGTCAGTAGTGTTTTGTTATACTGGGACAAAAGAGACATAGACGATGTGTAATCCAGCCATTAGCCTTTGATTTCTAGATAAAGCTCACTGTGACACGTAAGGTTCCAAATGAAGGTGGAGTTGAGAGGCTAGAGGTGGATAGACAGGTTGCGGGCTGGGGCTGACAGTGGAGGGAGAGTGGAAGGGGAGGGGAGAGTGCAGAGATACATTTATTTGCTGTACAATTTTGTGACTCTCTTTTTCTCTTCTGAAAGCTGGAGGTGGGCAGGTGAGCTTATGCGGAGAAGAGCTCCATCCTCACTGGTTGTCTTCTACCTACCTCTGGCAGCTGGGCTTATAAAAGATGAGATATGGGTGTCTCCTATATCTCAGGTGCTTTCAATAACTACCAGAGAACAGTGTTGGCGATGCCAACAGCCAGCCTGCTTTTCCTAGGAAGGCATGTCACCCCAGAGATGATTCCTGTTCTACTGGGAGCTCACTGACCTCTGTTTCTAAACCAAATGTGTGTTCAATACTGTTCACCCTAAACATTATAATATAATATAAATGCCATAATCTCTGCGGCATTTGTCTTTCGGATTTAGCCTCTCGCAGGTAGTCCTTGTGTAGCCCTGGGTTGAGTTAGGGTTTGCAGTTTACCATGAAATCACCATTTTGGGAGACCTGCTGTAATACATTTTATCTTTAAAAAGAAGTCATGTTTACTTTATTCAGAGCTTCAGATGTTGGTGATGACCTAGTGCCCTGTACCCCCGCCCATGCCTTCCCTTCTTATGTCTGGTTATTAGTGCATTGTGCTGGGACATTGTAAGAGTCTCAGTATGCTTCAGGAATGTCTCAGTGTCTTTCAGGAATGATATTAGGCTTTATTCTTGTTACTACTGGAGATCCTGGGCCTTTGTTTCTCATGTCTCTAACGCATTTCCAAGAAATGAGGTGGGGGCAAAATAAGCCTGGCATAGGAGGTATGAGCCGTGGTCATTAAACCCTGGTAGCCCAACTAACATCTTGCCATTTTTTCCCAATGAAGTCTGTTCATCTGAAACTATGAAAATAAGTGATCCAGAATGTTGCTGAGTCAAAGTAGCTCTATTTGAGGCAATTTCTGAACTAGCACCACATCTATACGCTATAAAGCATGAGTAATTTAACCAGAACTCTGAGTGAGAGGTACTAATGCTTTGGAGAGGCATAAAGTTGAGCCATCCTATCCTTGGCTTCCTCATGAGTTCTGGGGCACAGACCTGAAGGACTTTCTACTTCAGACCTGCAATGAACTTTCCTCGAATACTAAACCCTTCAAGGATGGAGAGGTACAAACAAAAAGACAGCTTTGTATCCCCACTGGACCGCACATCGTTCAAAAGTGTGTTCTAAGACCTTAAACTGTTTACCCATTTCCATTTCCCAGATGTAGAAGGAAAGATTGAGGTCACTTTTGTGCTAGAAGATACAATATTGATCTTTTCTCTGGGAACCATATTTCCTGCAGAGGTACAAGCACCATGACTGTGTGATGGGGAGGAATTCCAGCTAAGTTTTTTTTTTTTTCTTCCAAACTTCACTCTAGTGTATCTTATGTCTACCATCTCTTTTTTGGATGGAAGTCCCTATTAGAAGGGACTGTGAGACACAGCCTAGAAGTAAGAAGAAAAACAAATGGGTTTCTTTCTCTTCCTACTGTGGAGGCTGGAAGCTCAGGGGATAGGGAGTTTCAAATCCATAGATGCTAGATACAGTGACAGAAAAACTCTGGCCTGAGACAAGACACCTGGACCATTAAAAGTGTGCTTAGGCCCTTTGAGTTCTCCGGCTCTAAAGCAGGAACCAAAGGAGACTTGTGCCTGAGTTGTGTGAGGCCTCCCACTCTTGTTGGTAGACTGCCCTGGCTCCACCCTCTGCCGAATCCTGCTGCAGCACAAGGCTTGTAGTCTACTCAGGAGAAGAGGTTGAATGTGGTCATGTATCTTCTCTGACATGGGCCCAAGAGCCTTGTCCCTTGTCACTGACCATCTCCAGGTTAAGCGATCCAGGGCAAAGATGCTTTAATTTTCTTTTTCTATAAGAAGTCTAAGCTCATTGGCTTGCAGAGGTCTTTGGAGGCCAGAATATGATCAGTTACACTTCCATCTTCTTCTCTGCACACACGGTATTCAGAGAGGTCCTGTGCCTAGTGACTTAGGGAATTGATTAAGAGAATCATAATGTAGGGCTTGCACGGCACTCTGATATTCATGTTCCTTCACAGATTGGTCCTCTGTATTTAACATGTTACCCCCAAATCTCTGTCTTTGAGTTTCTATCCCTTGTTCCCTTGGAATGAGAAGGCAGAGGAGTGTTTGAGGCATTGGCACTGAATCTATAATTCCTCAAGGTGGGACCCATATGCCACTCCCCTTCAGCCAGTTCAACTTGATATCTGCCAAGAGGTCTCATGAAGTTTTATTCAAATGCACCATGAGCAAATGAGTGAAGTGGCAGCACCCCCACATCCAGGATGCTGGTAGACACAGCAGTGTCTCTCTGGACAGAGCCTCAGGCACCCTCCCATGGAAGACAAGAGCAAGAGCCTGGACCCTGGTTACCTGGTTGACACTCTGGTTGCCATCATCATTACCAATTCCTCCTCTTACCACTCAGAAAGCTCTACAAACCACCAGACATGCTGTTGAGCCACCATATCAAACTATCACCCTGCCCTTTAGTCTTATTTCAGGGGATGAGCCTTTTCTGACATCACAGCATATTCAAGTAAAGTCATTTCCCCCTCCTTGGCGCCTTTGCCCAAAGGGATTGAAAAGCCAGTTGGATTAAATATATCAACCATCAACCATTTGCATCCTATTTTGTAATAGCCACTGTGGATGTGCTGGTGGAAGAAAATCCACTCCTGGCCCAGAAACCCTTGGCAAGTATCCTTTCTACAAGTTGCTCAGTCTGTTCTGCCCCATTAATCTGACAAGCATCGAGTGAACTGCCTTAATCAGGGAGCTGATAAAGGGACAGAGGAGAAAAGAGGGGATGCGATCCCAGCTCAAAAGAGCTTAAAACACTGTTTGGGGAGAGCAAATTCACCCAAACAGGGAAACTCATCAGAAAACATTCTTATACAGACTAAAAGAGTACACATAGAATCAGTATTTGCTGAAGGTGCTCATGAGCGCTGCTGCTGGTGAGATGCATGTGGCCTTCGCTGCACAGGGCGGGGAGGTGGGCTGAGCTCACCAAGAAAGCCAAGGAGCTTAGACCCTACAGGCAGGCTTTAGATTTGATGGAAACATGATCATATGTTTTAGAAAGCTCACATTGGACGATGGATGGAGATTGACCTGGGAATGTGTGTAAGGGAGTAGTCTTAACACAGAGTGAGGAAGGAAAGATTGGAGGAAAGCACATATAGAAAGAAAGGAATGGTGTTGAGGGAACGTCTCCAATGGGAAACCATAAGAGGGTGTGAAAGAAAGAACGATAACTTCTGGTCTCCCAGGATCGCCCAAGGCCCCAGTTTTGGTTACATACCAGAGGCGGAAGGAGGAGCTAGTGCATTAATCTAGGGAACGGATGGCAGCCTTGACTAGGAGAGCAGTTGGCGAAGGTTCCATGAGGCGATGAAATTCTGATTTTAGTTTGAAGATTCAGCCAATAGGATTTGCTCACACACTAGATGGGAGGAGTGAACGGAAAGCCAAGGCTGACTCCAAGGCCACAGGCACTGAGATGAACACAGTGGAATAAACTGGATTTATAGCGGAAGTCTGGGATGTCTGTTAGAGAGCCCCGTGGAGACGTTAAGTAGGCAAAAGGATTGCAAGTGTGGAGTTCAATGTGAAGCGGAGACTAGAGGTATAAATTTGGGAGTCTCTGACATACAGCCAGTTTTTAAGACCACAGACTAGATGCTCTCACCAAGGGAGCAAACGTAAGTAGAAAAGCCGAGAGCCACACTGAGTTTTGGGGCACATCAGTGCTAGGAGGTCAAGGGATTGAGGAAACAAGAACAAAGCGGAGGAAACCCCAGCAGTGTGGTGCTTGGAAGCCATGTGAATAAAGCAGTTTAATGTGCAGAAATGGACTGTGACAAGCGATGTTGATGGGGGGGGGGAGGGGAAGAGAGACAGCTGAGTTCCTGTGGGCTTAGTGGCCCGAATGCAGTGTAAGTTTGATAAGAACAGCTCTGGAGAAGTAGACACAAAGACATGAGTGTGCTGGTTTCAGGAGGAAGCCGATGAGACATTGGATGTCGTGACTACAGTGAAAAACTGTCATAATCAGAGGAGAGGAATAGGTAGGGGTGTTCAGAAGCGGGAAGGGGTCAAGGAAATCATTGGCATTTGATGGACACAGTTTCAGTCCATTTCTCTGGCTTAACTCGTGTGTGTTGTCATTGAGGATCTCCTCATTTCCTCTTCTTCCTGAGGCTGTGTCCTCTGGGTCAGCTTTCCCCTGTGTTCTCAGGATGCTTAACTGTGGCTTTCCAGGGAGCAGGGGCATGGTCACCTTGCTATGACTTCCCATGTATGCAGGTCTGGCCTTCAGACACGTCATTCCAAAGTATGGCCTGACTTGTGGTCCTGAGTGATGAGTATTGAACACCAAGACCTAAAACCTTGCAAATCTCCATGGGGCTTTGTTCATTAATACAAGGTTTAGGTGTTAATTGCTCATCTTCTCTTCCAAATATTTTCAAGTTCACGCTTCTAATTACCAAACTATGCATTATATTATTAAGGCTGAGAGGGGGCTAGGAAAATGGCTCAGTTGTTAGAGTACCTGCTATACAAGCTCCTCTCAAAGAAGCATCATCAATTTAGTGATGTGGTCATGT
Source organism: Peromyscus nudipes (assembly GCA_902168325.1). Taxonomy (NCBI): domain Eukaryota; kingdom Metazoa; phylum Chordata; class Mammalia; order Rodentia; family Cricetidae; genus Peromyscus; species Peromyscus nudipes. The sequence continues at coordinate 9,292 of CABHPH010062117.1, forward strand.
TGCATAAATGTCCACGAAGGTTTTCAAGCATTTCTTCTAAACATTGCTTTCAAATTGTAGAAAACACCAGCATGTGTGCAGGAGTGTTAACAGTTGCATTTGCCCAGAGACTAGGCGTGTGAAATGCAGATCAGCTTGTGAGCTGCCTCCAGTTCCACCCTTCTTCACAAGGCCACACCCATTGCCCATCTCACCTGCAGTATGTACAGTGTCAGGCTTCCTCAGTGTGTCCCCTCTGGACCTTGTGCTGTGTGCTGATTCAGTCCCATGTTGACTAGCCCATTCGGCATTTTGGAGCTAAATGTGTCTTGTTGCTCTCTCTCTACCTTTCCTAGCATGCTTGCTTCTTCTGCACACCAAGAGTGCTTGGCTGAAGAGTAGTCCCCAGCCAGTTTGAATCCAGCAGTTTTGGAAAGTGTGCAAGCTTCTTTACTTTCATAGCCTTCCTACTCGCTTTCTTTTCTGCTTCTGATAGGTCAGTATCTGCTAGGGGAGGCTCAGAGTAACACGTTGTCCTCCACCCCATATCCCAGTGGCTTTCCAGTTAAATATCCAGCTTTGTGATTGTACGCTGTTGCAAACAGCAATAGACATGAACATGCCTAGGGCTCAATTGAATATTAGCTGGTGGGCCTTGGCCAGTCTGGGATTACTCAGGATTCATGTGGGTGTTGAGGTTTCCATTTTCCACCTTCACTACTTCCCCAGCTCAGCCTTTTGTCACAGCCAAGCACAGCTACTTTAGGATCATAATTCTCTTCCTGGTTTTAGCAATCTCTTATTTGGCTTTTCTACAGATGAAACCAAATGTACCCACACAATCATTAGCAAGTGTGGGGATTGTGAGGAGCTGAATATTTATTGTACACCCACAAATTTTTAGGTGCTATGCAGAGCACGATTGCCAGGGGATTGCTTTTGTCTAAGATGCCAAAGGAAGTTAATTAGCAGTCGAGAGAAATATTGTTACACTGTGACCTCCCGATCATGCTGGACAGAGCAGAAAGGGTAAATGGTGTTGGAGAGGAGGCTGTGGAGATGCCTCGTACTGACCAGAATGGGCTGTAGTGAGATATGGAAATAGACATTCATCATTGCGCTGGACAGAAGTCTTCTTAGGGTCCCAGAAAGACAGTACTCAAGAAAGAGCCAAGTTCATGGGGAAGAGGCCTGAGGAGACTCTGAAACCATCCTACATTCTCAGCTTCACCCCACACGGCCATGAGATAGACACTAAGGATTGATTTCTATAGATCCCTGGAAGTAGATAGGATTTCTTCAGAATGAGCTTGGGGTACAGAACAAACCTTCACTCAAGCTGATATGTGTGCAAGACCAGTACTAATTAGTAATTGTGACAAAATGTCCAGCAGAGGCCACTAGGGGAAGAAGGAGCTGTTTTAGCTCATGGTTTCAAGGCAGCGAAGGCTTGGCAGCCAGGACTCCATCCATGGTGGCAGGGGGATGACCTATTACATATTGGTGGATAAGCAAGAAGAAACGTTGGGATGGGACCAGGCAGGATACAACCTTGTGGCCCCATCCCTGCCTGCAGCTCTATGTCTGCCAATTAGACCTTATGCCCGAAAGGTTCCACAGCCTCCCCACCCAGCCCCATCAGAGAATGAGTATTCAGACACATGGGTCTGGGGGGTACGTGACCTTGGGAAAATCACCTGACATCTCAGAACCTTGATTTTCTCATCTGAAAAATAGGTGTATTATCATGCCCACGCAGCTTAGAAGTGGAGTATATTGAGAGGCTGGGACTCTATTTGACACACAGGAGGTGTGGCTCTTGCTGATCCTGTCTCTTTGTGTGCTGACTGCTCAGATATACATCTTCAGGATGTAAAGAAGGTGCATCTTAAAGTCCAAAAGTCATGGGGAATAGATGGTAGAAAAAAATACTATGCCTGTATTTGGATATGTGAAGATCTAAAAGGGAATAGAAGAAAATTAAAAGGTGTGTGTGAGGGGGAGTTTCCACAGGAATGAAAGCCATTAGGACATCTATGGCTGTCCTTGCCTCCCCCTTCCCCCATTGCCTGGAGGTCACCATCACACGGGGCCTTCTTTTCTTTCCAAGTCAGTGGCAAAGCCCTAAGAAATGCATGTACTTGGCATTCAGAGGCACGTGCATGCCAGGTCCTATAGGAGAGCACTCAAAGCAGGTAATTAGAAGTGTCAGCTCCTTATCCAGGAGAGGGTCCTATTAAATTATGTACAGTAAATATTTTTGCAAGTTGGAACTCTGAAGAAGACTTATTGATCTATGGCAAGCTGCCAGACAGCTGGTAAAGATTTGGAAACTGGTTCTCAGTCCAGGGCAGGTCCTAGGAGGGGTGGGAAACAAAACCATTTGAATGATCTTCTGTTCCATCTGACTCGGCCTCCTCCGACGTGCCTGCAGATTCTCCCAGGGCTGCTGAATCAGTAGCAAACGGTGACAAAAACAACTTGGTTTGCACTGTCTAGGTGATACTGATCCAAGCCATCTGAACACAGTTGATATTGTGGGTGGCCCAGATGGAGTTCCACACAAAGGAGGGGGAGTTGATGTCGGGAGACTAAGTAGGTCCAGCCAACCTGGAGGGGACAGATGCCTCTGTTAAGGGGCAGGTAGAAAGGATGATACTGTCCTAACTTTAAGCTCTGTTCCTGCTTCAAAAGCTCACAGCCTGTATACTGAGGTCACTATATTACCTCCATCAGTCTCACCCCAGTGGCCAAGACACATGGCTGCCCATCTTTTCTTGTGCTTTTGATTGTGTCCTACCAGACAGGTCTCTACAAGGGAGCCATGAAGACTAGCCGAGAGGCTCCACTAGAGCCTCGTCCCTGAAGTCCTAGCTGAAGTTGCTTGTTCATGGTCTAGATCCCTCCATGGTCAAGTTCCTAGGGTCAAGAACACATCCTGGAACAAGACGAGGCTCAACAAATATTTATGGAATTAACAACACTCCTTCCTTCTGTGCCTTGATTAGCTCTTCTAACAGTCCCAGGGCTAAAGCAGAGGGAATGACGGAGAAAAGACCATCTTGGTCCTGGGAACTTCCAGAACCTTCTGTACTGAGGCATGCAGGGCATTGCCTCAGGACCTGGCATCCAGGGGACTCTTGTCATTTTGAAACTGCTGACAGCTGGGCTATGGGACAGAAGGAACCCCCAAACAGGCACAGATGGTCCAGAAGGAGCCTGAAGTCTCAAAAATCAATGCCTGCAGCTGACCCTTCTCCTCTTTCCCTCCTGGTCTCCTGTTCCATGTGCCTGGAAGCTCCCAGCCCTTCTATCTCCTCTTCTCTTCTCCCCAGGGGTCTTAGCATGACCATGGGGACCTGGCATGGACTGAGGCAGGTAATCGGTCTCCCCTTACTCTCTTTCTTCCTGCTCCGTGACACTTTGCAGATTGGTGGCTTATTTGCACCTTCAGTGGTTATATGAAAGAGCAAAAGAAAGGAACCCACAAATAGACCATTTTGCTGCTTGTCAGTAACTTCTGTCTGGCAAGAGAAGCTCATGAATGCAGTGGTAACACAACACGTGGCTAGGAGTTGCTGGTTTTCCCCCTCTAAACTTCCCATGGTCTCACCTCTCCCCCATCAGCACCGCAGGACAGTCTTGTCTGCCTTCTCAAAGTGTGAGTGGTAGATAGATTCATGGCTGTGTCAAGCCGTCTTGGCATTTTAAGTGAGCATCCTAGGTAAATTAGAGAGAGAGAAGTACAACCTTCGTGTGTGTGTGTGTGTGTGTGTGTGTGTGTGTGTGTGTGTGTGTGTGTGTGTGTTGCATGACATGTGTATGTGGGGTTTGTGTGTGAACATGTGTGCAGTGTGTGTTTATGTAGTATATACTTCTTTCTCTGTGGTGTGTGTGCTTATGTGCTCTCTCTCTCTGTGTATGGTGTGTGCATTGTATGTATATGTAGAATATGCATATATGTGGTATGTGTCTCCTCCCTCTCTGTGCCTGTGTGGATGGTATATGTATCTATGTCTATGTGCATGCATGTGTATGGTATGTGTATCCCCCTTCTCTGTGTCTGTGTATGTGAGGAGTGTGTAAATGGTACACATCTCCCCTCTCGGTGTGTCTATGTGTGTGTGGACTTGTTCCAGAACCAAATCCTCTCTCCCTTTTCCCCTGTTCGTGCTGGAGGAAACTTGCTGCTTTCCTCCCACTGTCTCTGGGAGAAGGGAGGCTGCTCTGTGCTCGAGGTTTAGCTCTCTGCAGGGAGCCATTCCCTGGCTGTTTAAAGAAGGCTTTATGCTTTGCAGCTTTACATCATTTCACATGATGAAACATCGTCTCACTACTGACAATTGTAATTTAAAATGTTTGACGGTCTCTTCAACTGAAAAAGAGTAATCATCTCTTGCCATAGGCAGACTTGGAGAATTGCTGTTACCGAGGAGAGCTGACTGGGTCTGACTGGCCTTGCTCTGGGTCTTCTTCTTGGCCCATGTGACACCTTTAGAGGTTCCTCCTTTCATTTATTCCCACTCCCCTCAGATTGTGTCCCCCACATCACGGGCACCATCCTAGTTTCTCAGCCTTTGGGCTGGCCCTGTATTCGACAGGAGAAAGACAATACAATTTTGGTTAGAATGCTGTTAAACCTTCACCAATAAGTCTATTTTGTTTAAAATTGCTTATATCAGGAAGAACCTTAATATAAATTAGTCAATTATATAATCGAACTTTCTCTCAACATTTTCTTTTATTCATGCTCAACTTTGTTTTCTTCCCTGGGAATCAAAGAAGCACATAAAAATAATCTTTGAGAAGCCGGGCAGTGGTGGTATATGCCTTTAATCCCAGCACTCAGGAGGCAGAGCCAGGTGGATCTCTGTGAGTTCGAGGCCAGCCTGATCTACAGAGCGAGATCCAGGACAGGTACCAAAAGTACACAGTGAAACCTTGTCTTGAAAAACCAAAAAGAAAAAAAAAATAAGCTTTAGGTTCAGATTGTAAGCACACTTATTCTGGCCAGAAGCATCTCATTAAGGTGGTTAGTGATGAAAACACCCAGGACCCCAGAGTACCTCTCTTCTGCTTGACATTGGATAGGAAGGAAGGAGAAAGGAAGACAGGGTAATGTCTCTCTTTTTACCTTGTTTAGAACAAAAGAAAGAAAAGTCCTGGCTGAGTGGTTCCAGGCATCAGTCCCACACTGCCTGTCAGGTCTGGACTGCTTAGCTTGGTGAGTGAGTTCATGATGTTTGACGTACTGTGAAGTTGCAGGGGAAGCAGTGGTTGAAGTATCCAAGTGGCCAATGACTGGGCCACATGGTTGTATGAAAGATGGTGTGTGCTGGGGGTGATGAGAGGTGGCTCCATCATTCCACCTCTCATGGCTGTCAGAACCACTGCAGGCTGGTCCGTGAGGACATGGCTCTGTAAAAAGTCAGATTATTTCCAATGTCAGAAAATAGGATATGGGTAAAGTGTTGCCTCTGAATGTCTTTCTCCTCCCATTTCCAAACTGCAGTAAGGAGCTACCTCGGACCCTGAAACAGAAGCAACCATTTAAAAATGCAAATTCTTTATTTCAGAAATGTGAGGATTCCCATCGGAGGTGTTGGGAGGTGTGTGTGTGTGTGTGTGTGTGTGTGTGTGTGTGTGTGTGTGTGACCAAAAAATCGACTTGAGAAGGAAAGGATTTATTTCCGTTTATAGTTGTACCTCACAGTCCATCATGGAGGGAAGTCAGGGCAGGAACCTGGAGACAGGAACTAATACAGAAGCCATGGAGAAGTGCTGCTTACTGGCTTGCTCCTCGGGAATTGCTCAGTCTGCCTTCTTATAGCACCCAGGACCCCCATCCCTGGGGTGGCACAGCCCACAGTGAGCTGAGCCCTCTCAAATCAGTCATCAATCAAGAAAATGTTCTAGAAACTTACCTACAGTCTGTCCAATGAAATCATTTTACTGATTAAGATTCTTTCTTAATGATGACCCATCTGATTTTCCCAGATGACCCTTGCTTGTATCAAGCTGACATAAAACTATCCAGTACTGTGTGGTGTGTGTGTGTGTGTGTGTGTGTGTGTGTGTGTGTGTGTGTGTGTGTGTAAAGCCAGGACCGGAACATTTAAATAGTAGTTAGCTCACACAGACAGGATGGGAAAGGTAGCAGGAACAGCTACCCAGCTGCTGGAATAAGTTCAGAATTCAGAAGTCTGGCTATGCAGAAGTCCAGAAAAACCAAGACTATGCTTGAGCAAGATCTAGTAAAGGGGATTACAATGTGCAAAGGAGATAAAAAACACAGGGAATTCAAAATGTTGCAGGTTCAGATGTAAAAACAAATAGAAAAGCAAGGTGTTCTTGTGCTTGAGGAGAGAAATGCTGAACACTGGAGTAACTTCTTACCCTAGCTCCAAAGCTTTACCGTCTTTGTGCACCCATCTGGGATCATGGCAGACGTAGGCAGAGAGAGACTAGCAAGGAGAACCGCCCAGCTGCCGGCTGCCATTTGATTGGACAGACTCGTGCTGGGCAACAATTGCAAAACCTTTGCTGTCACCCTGGCCAGAAGCCAAAGAACGGCACAGTTGACTGACTGTCAGTAGGATTTAGGGCAAGTTGGAAAAGATTATCTTCTACTGGATTAAGACCAGAATCAAATTAAAACATAAGTAGCATTAGGTATGATTTGATGAAAGGGGTTAAGGGGTCTTGTGGTAAAAAAGAATAATATCCCCCTCTTGTTTCTATATCTTAATGCCTGGAACCTGTGAGCATGAACCTAACAGCTAAAGGCCTTTACAGATGTGATTAAGAGTGATTTCAAGATGCTACACTAGGCTTTGAGGATGGAAGAAGGGCATGAACCAGGGGATATAGACAGCTTCTTGGAGTGGTAACAAGGCAGAGGAACAGAGATAGACTCCTAAGGGGACCCAGCCTGGCCACCACGTCGGCACTTTATCGTCTGCCCCATGAAACCCTGTTGGGACTGTTGAGATCTATGAAATTGTGTGATAATAAGTTGCATTGTTTCAGGCTATAGATTTGTGAGTTTTCAATCATAGCAACAATAGAAAACTAACACATATACTCATTTCTCTGAAATATATTTATTTCTTTTATCAGCTTGGTCTAGAAATTTTGTCTATAAATCCTGTTATTTATAATTTGGTTTGTATAATGTATAAATAGCATGGAACGTACATAAAGATTAATGTCTGAGAAGGGAGAGAAGGCATTGTCTTAGTCTCAACCCAGACCCACCTGTGTCCATATGGAGCTGAATTGTGGCCATACTATTACCTGTTGATGACACAGTTTTGAACTTGGGGGAAAAGCTTGTAAGGAGATCAGTAGCCACATTGGGAGACGACATTCAGGCAACACGTTTTTACTCACAGTAAACCGAAAGCAAACAGCATGTCTTGACATGGAATTGTACCTAATGGTTTGGGGTTATTGATGGCTTGGGTAAATATTCTAAGAAAGTGGTACCTTTTCAGAAAATAGTCTCTGGCCTTCTTGGGGATCCCTAGAGTAGTGTGGGATGTTAGTTCTGCAAGATCATTTGATGTTCTTATGTTTTCAATATTTTATTCATTATGTGTCTGTATCTCCGCAGCTAGGTCCCTAAACATAGAACTACTGCTCCCTTCTCCCAGATCAGAAACAAAAGCATGCTCCAAAATGTGACACTTTACATTTTGAGCCAAAATATCATACGAGACAAAAACCTGGAGATCTGAGCACCTTCATGACAGCCCCATCGAAGTATAGAGGAGAAGGCAGGGGTCTCCCTCAACCCAGAGCTGTTTTCGACTCCATTTGGAGTTATCTGCACAAGCGGAAGGGAAGGATGCAAAGTACTTGCTGGGTTTTGTTGCTATGGAAACTGGCAGAGACAAAAGGCCACAAAAATGAAGGAATAAGATGACATCTAAGGATTTAAAAACAAAACAAAACAAGATGGGGGTTTCTTCCTTCCTTCCTCTACATTGTGTCGCTGCAGCTTAGTGAACACGTGGTTTGCTAGGTCACTACACAGTGGAGCAGGGTGCCCGAGGGAGGAAAGGGCAGGGGTGTTCGCTTATCACTTGTCACCCTTTCTAACCGCTTAATCCAATTAAGAATTTCCTCTTTAATTTCTTCTCACCACTCCTCTTAGGAAAACAGTGTCTACTCACATGCCAGAAGGTAGCATACCAATCTTTGTTTCTCTCTAAGGTGAACATGCAACCACCAAGATCCCCGTGAGGGCCAGCTCTAGCCCGGTAGACTGTTTGCCTTTTTGTTTGAATTTCTGAGACGAGAGTCTCTCGGTAGATGTAGGCAGGCTTGGAACTCATTATGTAGCCTAGGATGGCCTTGAACTCATAGTAACCCTCCTTTCCCAATCTCCTAAATGATAGCAGCCCCCATGTCTGGCTTCTGACTGGGGTGATTCCCTTCTGACTCCCAAGGATGAAGGAGTAGCTGCGCAAGGGACCGTTAATGGTAAACTCTCATATCTAGTGACCTGGTGGTCCAGGTCTTTCAGTTACCCGATTTAGGTGAAATGGGCCTGGATTTCAAATAGTCCTCTTTTAAACTAAAAATAAAACCCCCCAGCAAGCCCTGTGTTTTGAACAGCCCAGAAGACCCCCACTACCCTTTCACTGGTTGCATCCACCATGACCCTAGACTATTCCCTACTCTTGGGAGTCCAATGATTTTTTTTTTAATATCCTTCACAAATTTGTCTTGACTTCTCTAACATCTTATGGTGGGAACTTACAAATGATAGACAAACACAACTTAAAAACAAGTAAGTGTTGAATAGAAGCTAGAGATCTTTCCCTTGCATGGGTTCCAACCTCCTGTTGCTGAACAAGTGAATCATTAAGCAGTTCTCAACCGGACCACTTAAGCTGGGAAAGTTGGAATCCCTTGTTAAATATGCATATTTAAGAAATTCTAGTGATACAGGGCCCCCCTCCCAGACCTTCTGAGTGGGAACTGTCATGGGATAGGCCTTACAAATTTTCATCTTACACTTAGAATCAAGCCCACTTCTGCCTGTTGACGTTCTAGGAAGGCAGACATTTAGAATGGTGTCTGAGACTCCCTCACTTCAGCTGGTTGCTTGTCCATTGGTTGTCAGAGAATCTATTTGGGTAAGTTTAAGCAAGTGTTCCTCTCCCAGACAGTGGGAAGAGCAAGCCTATGTCCACTTTAAACCAACTCTTCTCACAAAAGTATACTCATGTGTGGTCATATACATGTGTACACACACACACACACACACACACACACACACACACACACAAACACATGCACACAGAAGCACAACTCAGTCAATCCTGTTCTTTTTTTCCCCATTTGAATTTCTGCAGCCAGTGAGGTGTGAAACTCTCTGACCTATCTCATGGTGTGTCAGCCTTCAGTTTCTCTCAGCTTGATTGACTACTCTGCCCACTGCTGGTCGGCTCTTCATGCTGTGTTTTCCTGATATCTGTTCTGACGGAATGCCAACTTCCTGTCATTATTTTGTTTTTCATTGGCCATGTCTAGCTGCTCCTCTTAAGCACATCTTAAACTTCCAAGTTGCCAACTTAAGCTGTATCAGTCTGACCTGAGGGGCTTTTGAAAGCACAGATGGTGGGGTCTACTCCCAGGGTTGTGATTCATCGATCTGGGCTGAGACCCAAGAATATGCTTTTATAACAAGCTCCTGGGTGATACTCATGCTGCTGGTCCAGGAACAACACTTTAAGAGGTGATGCCCTGGACTTTAGCCACATCCCTGGAGCTTGTGGATCTGATTCATCCATGTACCCCTACCCCTGGTGATGCATCTGACAAAGCTCTTTGTGTCCCTAGACTTGTCCTGAGATTCTGACCAGCAGTTTCCCCAAACCAGATAGTGCCCCCAAGAGGGGCTATGGTTTGGTATACCCCAAAACTATGGCTTACATATAGTTAGACTCATTTGCAATGTCAGAGTAGGAGGCTGGAGTGGTGTCCAGGATCTTTACCTTCCAACAGCAGCTCAGATCAGAACCAACCTCATCATGTGTGTGTGTGATGTATGTGTGTGTGTATGTGATGTGTGTGTGTTTGTGTGTGTGTGTGTGTATGTGATGTGTGTGTGTGTGTGTGTGTGTGTGTTTGTGTGTGTGTGTCTTACTTTTTCAGGTACCATCCTTGTTTTTGAGACAGGGTCTCTCACTAACCTGGGGTTTGCCAATGCAGCTAGACTGTTTGGCCAGCAAGTTCCAGGGGTCTTCCCTGTGTCTTTCTAGGAACTCTGGCATCACAGGCATGTACCACTATGCTCTGTTTTTTTGTGTGGGTTCTAGGAATGAAACAAAAGTCCTCCTGCTTGAACTTCACTGACTGATCATCTCCCCTGTCCTTATTCATTTGTTTACTTTAATAATAAAATCTCCTTAACAACATAGATAAGAAAAGACTAAATCCTGTCTAGAAAAATCTGGCATGGGGTGTGTGTGGGGGGCGGGGAGGCTGGGATGGGGGGGTCGATTGGGGAGTAAAGACTTAGGAACAATTTGAGACCATTGACAATAATTCTTTGAAGTTATTCATTGACCCAGCATTAGCACCAAAAAGAGTCCTTGCCTCCTCTCCATGCTCACAGAGATAAGAGAAGGAGGCCAGGCATGTTAGGATCTATAAATAGAACTGTTTCCTCCTCTACCACTCTTGCCAATGGTCGAACTCACCGACATGGAATGTGTATGTAATGAGTGTGACCCCATGACAAACTATGGTTTTAAAATTTAATTTCCAAAGGTCAGAGTCTGTAAGGACAAAGCCTTTAAAAACCATACTCGCTAGAGGGTTAGAAAGAATGCAAACATGTGTTTGCCAATAATGTTAAGAGTGCTGTTACTTCTTCGTGAAGACTTCCCCAGCCAGATCATTTTCATCTTGTTATGGTCATACCTAAAATCTTGGTTTTTGCCACAGCAGGTTGTGTTTGTTTACTGATTTTTGTTTATTTCTAAGTTGTGCAGCTGTTTGGTTCTTTTAAAAACAAGGACCCGGAACCAAAGAGTCAGGATCTCGTCTGTAACTAAAGTGCCAGTTGTTCGACCCTTTATCCTAAACCCCTGGCTGAAGAACCTCATGCGATGGATGACATTTCCCACGCAGTTCCGGTGGGCAGTGGGCACGTGCTCACTAAGCCATATGGCTGCTCTGAGGACGCTGGCATCCTGACTGGGGAGTCAAATGCTAACAGAGAGGAGATAGCTGGAAGAAAGAGACCATTTTGGCAAATTGCAACGCAGGGAGAGAACAGTCTGAAATTAGTTAATCTAATTTAGACAGAGGAAAATGCAGCCATTTCCAAAAGAGTGTGGATAATTTCAGGCAGAAAGTGCTTTTCAACTGACAAGAATATCTTCAGCCTAGTTAAGCTAATGAAACCTTAACTAGGTTACAAAGAAATCAGAGTATAAGCTTCAAATGGACCTGTAAAGAAAAGGAGCAATTTCAGTTAATGTACATCACCCAGAGAGGAAGGCTGATTTTGTCTGAAAAAGAATATCTTTAGCCTAGTTAAGCTAATGAAACCTTAACTAGGTTACAAAGAAATCAGAGCATTAGTGAGCGTGCACCACTGCTCAGAAAGCTGTCAGAGTCCTGTGGAGAGTAAAAGGCAGAGTTCCTGAGCAGCTACTGGTGGCAGGGTATGGCTGATTGACAGGACCAGGAAACATGCCCACAGTGACTGACACACAGCAAAGGAAAAGGTTGACAAATAGTCATTTGAATATATTTTGTAAGTTTTCTTCAGCATTCCATCTTGGAGCTAATCATTATTGTTATTGGTTCATAAAGAAGCAATTTAATGTTAATTTATAAATCAGAATTGTTCTCTATTTTTATCTTATTTTGTATTTTGCTCTCTATTTTTAAAGCATCCTGTTTCTGGTTTGTGTTTTCTCCCTGTATGGCATTCACTTGTCTTTTTAGATTGCCAAGACATACAAGTGCTTTGAAATGTTGGTTACTCATGGGGGTGAGTTTCAGGCTCTGGGGACAAGTGACTGATGGATCATCCCAAAAGCAGGTGTCTGGCGAGAGACCATAGACAGGAATGGAAGTCAGCCTTCATATCAGGCTTCAGAAAAGCCAAGATGAGCTAAGTCACTTGCAGGTATTCCACAACTGTGGACTCTTTCTATGGACCGTATAGGATGCTTGGGTTACAACCGTGAGCAACACATAGGAACACTTGTCCTGCAGCAGCTTCTGTTCTGTTGAGAGAGCCAAGCAAGCCATCAACCAAACAAGATGGTTAATTGTCTGATGTAGCAGAAGGCAATCAAGACTATGGAACAAAGGAAATATTTAGAGGGATGAAGGGGCGAGGGTAAAGCAGAACGTGATGTGGGACAGCCTCCCTGTGATGGCAGGCCTCACAATGTTGACTGGGTTCTTACTATTTGCAGACCATTGAAGAACCATCCATCCATCCATCCATCCATCCATCCATCCATCCATCCACCCACCCATCCAGGATGCTTGGCCCTGTACTGGACTTAAGGTTGCAGAGATGAAGTACATATACACTCATAAAAGACAATATCAAGTGTTGACTGTGTAAACTGAAGTTCTGAAGAAGTTGAATCTAGGCTAAAGGTCCTGCAGATCAGAATGGAATGCAGGTGGAATAAAAGGTGACAAAGACCTGGCATGTAATCCTTGAATTTGGGAAGCAGGAAGATCAGAAGTTCAAGGTTGTCCTCAGCTGCATAGTGAGTTCATGGCCAGCCTGAACTACATGAGATACTGTCTCAAAAACAAAAGACAAAAAGTTCAAAGTTGAGAATAGGCTTCCCCTTCCCTCCCCCTTCCTTCCCTCTCTTCCCCCACCCCATTCCCTTCCTCCTTCCTTCCTTGAAGACCCTGCTTCCTTCCCCTTCCCCATCCATTGTAAGATTTCTCTAGGTCTCAGAACAGGAGACAGGCACTTTATTATAAAGCATATATTTTAAATGTAGTTTTAATAACAACCCAAGTTTTTGAAAATGTATTTGATTTTGTACTTTTTAACCAATGGTTTATTTTCTAGTTATTTAATCAAATAAATGGACCTGCTTACACACACACACACACACACACACGCACACGCACACGCACACTCACGCACATAAATTTAAGGATGAAGTTGTGGTCCTACTTTTCAAGATTAACAAGGAGGAAGGATACATAGACAAGGAAACCCATGATGATACTACAGTACTCTGCCCCAGTGTTCCCTCACTCAAGCTGAGCTCAAATAGCCCTTCTTTGACCTTCCCAAGTAGAAGAGCCCTCTTGACATCTTTCTAACCTTTGACTAGGCTTTATTTTTTTCTTCATGGCATGTATCACTCCCGTCATTTTGGTGTTTTTATTCTCCTCCACAACAACGTAAGTTCTGAGAGAGGGACATTGTTCATTGCTATATCCTTACTGTCTTTAATAATACCTTGTTTATAGAAGAGAAAATAAAATTTGTTGGAGGAATATATAAATAAATGAAGTGCTACAAAAGAAGGATATATTAATATATTAAATATGGTGCTGCTGACCTTGTGTCTCCTAGCATCACAGTGAACAGAAAAACCAATATTAGCATAGTATGCCCTGGAGACAGTATAATAGAGGAGAGTAATGTTATTATGGTAAGAAAATGTAATATATTTTAACCAGGTTAAAAAATTTAATTTTAAATTATAAAATGTGTTAGACAACCGGAATAGTATGTAAGATATGTATATGTACCTTTAATATTCTTTCTTTCTCTCTCTTCCATATCCCCTTCCTTTTCCTCTGCTATATCCCCAAGTCCCCGTTCCACCTATGAGCAGGCCTACCTTTTGGTAACAGGGAGGAAGGATATGCAGCAGGCAATAGTGTTAGCCCTGCCACAGCCAACTCTCCATCTTTGAACTCATCTTCCGCATCCCTTGTCTTCAAAGTAGGGACCAGGGACTTCAGATATGGCTCAGTGGTAGAACATATGTTGAACACATGAGGCATGGATTCAATCCTCAGTTGAAAAAAAATAGAAATTGTCTCACATGTTCCTTTTTTAAGACAGGGTTCCTCTGTGTAACACTCCTGGCTGTCCTGGAACTCTATCCAAGTTAGCCTGGAACTCAGAGATCCACCTGCCTCTGCCTCCTGAGTGCTGGGGTTAAAGGCGTGTGTTACCATGCCCAGCTACATGTTACTTTTTTTTTTTTTT
>CABHPH010062119.1:0-22237 GCA_902168325.1 Peromyscus nudipes
ACACACACACACACACACACACACACACACACACACACACACACATAAACATAAATAAAGGTCCAGAAGAGAGTATACCATACACTGCCCCTTGCTCACACAGATGCTTACTCCGTGAGAGCTGAGGCTGCTGTTCTTATCAGTATTATTAGTCTAGCACTGCTTCTGGTGGATGTAGGGGGTTTGACTTCATCCTCTAGTTGTGTAGGGCAGTTATGCCTCACACACAGTAGGAGTTCAGTAAGTGATAAGGTTTGAAAGCCTATTTTCCTGTCGGTCTCCAGCATAGACCGTAAGCCAGATCTGTCTGCTCAGGGCATCTTTCCTTCTCCCTCCCTCCTCTCTTCAGGGGACACAGTGATAACTGGGGAGCTACTGTATTTGATGATTCAGGATCTGCTATGCATATTTCCCAACCCCGCCCTTATAAGGAAGAGCTGAACCGGGCCCGGGGAATTATTTTCGGTATTTTATCCAGCTATTCTCGTCTCTAACACTTTGCGGTGGGTGGTTAGAGCTGGTGATTTTCCTCTCTTTTGTGCAAACGAGACCAGAATAAACAGAGCAGGGTGAGTCACTTCAGACTCTTAGCACTTCAATTACTTAAAAACTCAAGGGCCCAATGAAACTCAGAATGTCACCTTTTCCAGAACAGCCATAAGCAGATGGGAAACATGCCATGTTCTGAGTAGTCCGTGGCTTCTCGGCACAGGAAATCTGCTACTAGCTACCTGGGAACACCCAGGGGAAAGAGGTGCAGGGGCAGCTGCCACTCCCTCCAAGGACTCCACACACATTACTTCCTGCTTTGCTTCATTTAATCTTTACTATGACCTTGTGAAGTGACACACTTACTGCCACGGAGCTAGTAACGGCCTCCATACATATTTCTTGCCTACCTAGGTGTGGGGCCACTCACTCTCCATGCCTTACATTCACACCTCAAATCCTCACAGCAATGGTGTGGCCTGTCTATTGCTCTCCGTTTCAGAAAGGAGGAAATGGAAGCTCAGAGAATGGGAGAGACAAGAAACAGAATGTTGGCTTTCTCTGTCTGGGGCTCTGTTTCCTATATCTGACTCCGTTATCAGGGACATTGATGAATGTTCAAACATTGTTCTGTATTATACAAGAAGCCAGCAAGTGATCTGAGTGTCAGGAACATTGTTACTCCAGTGTGTGTGTGTGTGTGTGTGTGTGTGTGTGTGTGTGTGTGTGTGTGAGAGAGAGAGAGAGAGAGAGAGAGAGAGAGAGAGAGAGAGAGAGAGAGAGAGAGATCAAGGACCAGAAACTGGTTTGACTTTTTTCTTATCCCTTGGGTCTACCTCTGGTTGATCTGGAAATAAGAAATCTGCAAGAAGAGGCTTTGTGTAAAGATTGTAAGTACCAACTTCCTATCCCTGCCCAGCACTGGGGAAAAGTTGTTTAAGATTCTGATTTTAAAGAAGCTCAAAGACAATAAATTGGCCCCTTTAGCATATGATTCAGTAAAAATGGTATGACAAACATTAAGAAATATTTATTAACTGTTTTTCTTTATTAGAAAAATAAAACCAACGAAGTTTGGGCCAAGGAATTTCTGTTGTTGAAGCTTTGAAATGTGGACAGTGTCCAGAAAGTCTTAACCTTTATAAAAGTTTGTTTTAAAGTTAGTTAGGATTTCGATTTATTTCTCTGTGGAAATAAAGTTAAAGTCCACAGGTAGGGGGTAGGGGTGGGGTGGTGATTGAAGGGGAACAGCTAGAAACAGATGATATGAAGTCAAACACGGAAAAACAAGGAGGGGGCTCCAAATGAGGAGGGGGGAAGGAGGGCAATACAGATGGACATGGCGGGACAAGGGATAAATAACACCAAGGTTGTTTGATAAAGTCTGAAGGAGTCACTATTTTATATTTACCTAAAATTATACACAACACAATACTCTCTCTCTCTCTCTCTCTCTGTGTGTGTGTGTGTGTGTGTGTGTGTGTGTGTGCGTTTGTGTGTGTGTGTGTGTCTTAAAGTAAGTTAAGCCACTTGGGCAGGCAATGATCCCCACAAGAGCCATAGACTAAGAAAAACCCCAGGACCAGGCATGAGAAATCTCTTTTTGAATGGTTAGCCAGGGTAGTCCGAGTGATTCCCAAAACAATACAGATTACCCATGTAGCCCTTGGTTGCCTCTCAGGGGTTGAGGGCAGCCACTATTGCTGAAGACATCACACACTTAGGACACAGGACTTAGATATATAGAGCTGGATCTGACCTTAAAGCTCCCTTCCCGTGGTCTAGCTTCCATGGTAGCAGAAACACTATGCAAACTTCCAAGGGAAGGAAGCAATTAAGGAGTCTCACTCAGCTGCAATGTCTATGAACCACAACAGCGACCAGCATGGCGAGGTATCGTCAAGGCACTCACATATTGGAGGTAACCAACAGCTGTCTAATTAGACTTAAAGCCCACTCAACAGGAGGGACACCATGCCTGGTTTCAAGCCCAGCCATCTTCCTGGGGCTAAGATCATGGACCTAAGAAAAGAATCTACTACTGTCACTCTGCTAGATCAGCATATTCCTTACTACAACCTAAACTGTATCTTAATACCCAAGGTAAGTGTAGCCATCGCCCCTCATCAAAGAAGCCCCTCTTTACAGCAAATGGAGACCACCACAGAAAAACACAGTTGCACACGATGCAGAGATCACTTGTTGGTGGGGAGCCCAGCCACAATGGATACAGCTATATCCCAGATCTTGCATTTGTGTCTCAGGGAACATCTCAGAAGAGGGGGCAGAAAGACTGTAAGAGCCAGAATACCAGGGATTCTCAGTGAAATAACTCTCCTAGAAATGGCTGCATACATAAGATGAGCAACGGCAGTATCAGTGAGCACGTTCACGTGGATGGGACAAGTTCACCGAGTCCCATCCCTAGACAACTAAGGACTGCTGGGGGAGGGAGAATGAGCATCACCCAGGGATGAGCTTCCTTACTGGTTGTCCAATACAGAGTGGCCAATTCTGAGGCCATATACACACAACAAAAGCAGATTCAGCAGGCTGTACTTATATAACAATAATTATATTATAATTATCAAAGAAAAGGAGGCTATCAATTTGAGAGGGGGGACATGGGAGGGCTTGGAGGGAGGAAAGGGGAGGAGGAAAGTGATGAAAAAAATAAGTTACACCTGGTGGTGAGGTTCCTAGGCTAGCCCCATAGATACTTAATATTCACCGTCACAATGAGTCTGTATTTCCCCTTTGAAATGGTTTATATTTCCTACTGTCACTACCATTAGTAGGAAGGTTGTGTTTTGAATTGTGTTGGGGGCCTGTCTGGAAATTGGGCTCTTCTCTGGGGTCTGTACATCGTCTGTAGTGTTTTATAGAAGAATGTGGTGACCTGAGAGTATCCTGCACAGCTTTGCTATGGTTAAAAAAGAAACACGGACGCTGGGGAGAGTCTCATGCAGTTAGACATAACTTCCTAGTTTGACAGCCCCAAGCAACAATTAAGCAAAAACCAAAACACAATGAGTAGATAAAGGAAATGCACTAGAGCCACGCAGCAGACTATTATTTAGACACAAACAGCAATAAAGCCCTGCATGTGCTACAACATGGATAACCCTTGAGAACCTTATGCCAAGAGAATGAAACCAGTCACAAAAGGTCACGGACTGTCTAATTCTGTTTAAATGTCCGGAAGAGACAAGATCTACAGACAGAATGTAGATTCACGGTTGGCTGGAGCTGAGGAGTGATGGTATGGGCAGAGGCCTATTTGGGGAGATAGTCTAAAATTCAGTTATAGTGACATGGTTGCATCCCGTGTATGTACTACACACCTTAAATCACACATTCAGACGGGGGGGGGGGGGACCACGTGACATGCAAACTTCTATCTCCACAATCCTGTTTTTCAAAAATAAAATTTAGCAAAGCAGTTGCTCTGGTGAGTTTTCTGCTCTCCCCTGGGTCAGGCCTACCTGCTGCTCGCGGCAACATGCGGGACGTTTGCCAGGGGAGTTTCAACACTCTGTATGTCTCTTATGGGAGCATCTTCTGCAAACTATCTTCCAATAAAACCCGAGTAGCTGTGTTTATTCATTCCTACACCACACTTTTCCTAACTACCTAGTCTTTACTGGATGACATCAGGAAGCCAGGTTCACACCAGGAAGCCAGGTTCTCACAGGGATGCAAATGCTGGGTTCACACCAGGAAGCCAGGTTCTCACCGGGGAGCCACAATCGCACTGTTTCTCCTGAGGAAGCCTGGCTCAGAAAAGTGCTTTGATGTACGGAAAGCCTTAATTAGCCCCGTGCTAGATCCTGCGTCTTCCTGAACTGAACCAAACACACAGTCCCATCTCCTTCTCTCCTTCCAAACGCGTGTCTTCTAACGGCAGACTTCTTTGAAAGAGAAAAGTAAACAAACCTCTAAACATGGGAGGTTTTCAAATAAAGTAATTAATGTATTTTTACAAGGATTTCTAACACAGCCTCAGAGCGTGGGTTTTCCAGGTGCGTCTGAATGTTCCCTTCCTCGGAATCAGACAGGACAGGACCTGAAGACTTTAAGGTGCAAACGCCCAGAACAGAACTGTTTCAGGCAACCCCTACTGCAGCTCTCTTAGAAACAGGGAGAAGATTGTGCATGCAGAGGCCTAAATCCCACCACGGGCTCCAGGGCAGATGCTGTGCTACGACCCAGATGGAGCCGGATGACAGATGACGGAGGCCCTAACTCTACATCATAGGCACAAAGTTTGCAGGGAAGATAAGTCAAGGGCAGGGGAGGGTCTGGGCTTGACTGTGCATCGTAGAAGAGATAGAAACTTGTGTGCCCCGCTGTTCAATTTATTTTCACCGACTTTACTGACAGATTTGCTTCTGGGAAAGGGCTGCTCCGGTGGACCCTGTGTGGCTGGGACGCATTGCCTCAGTGCGGAAAGCAGTGTCAGGATAAGTCAGGAACACAGGGTCAGGTGTAGTACATTTAGGTTTGGCAAAACCTACGATAAAAGTAGTAGGGCTGTGTTAGAATTGGTGTCTCCCCCTCTGGCTTGCCTTAATTATTATGCACTTGCTTTCTGGGCCTTGAATTATTCATAAGGCCAATTAAGAAATAGGATGCTGATTGGTAATCTCCAGCTGCGGTACCTGAGTGTGCAGGGATGCCTCATCTCTTTCCGGGAAACGTAAGGCTGGGCTAAGCAGCTTGTGGGATGCAGGGCTTTGGGGGAGCAGGAGGTGGCAGAGAGGGCAGAGTAGAGAAGTCACTGGAGAAACAGGGCAATATATTCAGAGGAGGTGGAAGTGGGGTGATCAGCTTTCCAGTGGGCTAAGATACTGGGAATAAAAGAGATGAATCATTCAAAGCAAGAGCTGGATGCACATCCCATGAAGGAATGAACGAGCGAATCAGTGAATGAATGCATCTGAAGTGTCCGTGCCTGTACAGGAGGAAGGACACTGGGTTCTACGGGCTTCCTTCAGTCTCCCTGGACAGACAGAGACTCCCCTTGTTTTGTTTACCTCAGGATCCTGTGATGTGGGTGTTAATGTCACTGCTTCACAATGCTTGAAGCTGAGCCACCTCAGAGGCCTACAGTCTCTCCAGTAGTGGGAACTTCAGATAATGACCCTAACCCACACCCACTGGCCAGGCATGAGTAGGGGGATAGGTGGTGTTAATCTTATCACCTCGATGGGATCTGGAATCAACTAATAGGCCTGTCTCTGGGCAGGTCTGTAAGCACAATTCCATGGAGGATTAACTGAGTGAGACAACCCAGAAGGGTAGGAAACACCTTCCAAAGGGTGGTCCAGATACAAAGAGGCCCAAGGAAAAGAGTGTGGCCTGCCTTCTGCTACTTCTTTCTGGCGAGTGCATCCATCACATCATTGCTGCTGCCACCGCCATCTTCCACAACATCAGACTCCAGCTTCTTCGGCCTTTCAACATACACAGAAGACCAGTGACTCTTCAGGAAATCTTCCAGGACTTCAGTGGCAGATTGGGACTGTTGAGGCATTTGGCTTTGTGAACTGAGCAGCTGTCAGATTTTAGGCCTCTCCAACTTCCAAGTGGCCATTGCAGGACTATTCAGTCCTCAGGGTGTAAGCCATTCCAGTCAACCCCCCTTTATAATATGAATGCATTCTGTTAGTTCTGTGCCTCCAGAGAACTGTGCCTAATACCGGCAGCAACACAATGCACCAGGCACTGTTGTTGAATTGGTAAAAGAAGTATCTAGAACTTTGCTTCCCCACGGGGAGGAAGGCACTCTGTGGGGGTCCCAGGAAGGCTCAGTGACTAGAACTTCAGCCTGAGTTTAAAGGGGGATTTGGACTCCTCCAGGGCATTGATGGGTGCTTCTGGCCTCTCCACCTCCTGTATCTCTGTTGGTTCCAGCATGCAGAAGGTAGGATGTGAACACAGCAGCCTTTAGGGGGTCAACTGGACTCTCCATTAAAATGGAAAGTGCTTGTTACTTTGGCTCAGCAAATAAAACAAACCAACCAACGAACCAAACAAACAAACAAACAAGCAAACAAACCGTGTATATACAGAACTAAGCAAGTAGTGTGGGAATGTTTGCTAGACCAAAACAAAAACAACCCAGAGTGCTTCCACCCGGGTAGCTAAGCCCCATGCTCCGAGCATGGTTGAAGGCAGAGTATCAATTCTGGCCATGCCATTCATGGACTGTGTGATTTGATCAACTTACAACCTCTCTGAGGCTCAGCATCCCCCTCTGTAAAATGGGGCTAGTAACAGCTCCTTCCTCACAGAGCTCCTTCAGGGATTATTGCATCTAAGTACTTAGAACAGGGGTCTGGCATTTGGCCAAGGGTCAATAACCCGGAGTAATTAATGACAGTCCATGAATACAGTCCTTAGTAACACCCTCTCCCTTCCGCCAGTCTTCTGGCCAGGTGGGTAGCCTGCCAGTCCTGATTCCAAGGGGAAGCTGACCCCATGCAGTTGAGAGGCTGGACCTGTGCATCAGTCCTACAGCTCAGAAAGTGGAGCGGTGGTAGTTAAGTGCAGCTTTCTCTGGCCAGCTGAGGCTTGGGCAGGAGCCATGCTGTGGCAAGGTGGCACTGGCCACACTCACTAGGCATAGCCATGGGCAGCTAGGGGAGAAGATGTGGCTTTGTTTTCCCTGGTACAGTGGGGACCGCAGGACTGCCTTAGCCCTGTCCCTGAGATGATCACCCGTCAGCTTTCAGATCTTTTCACATCAGGTATTTGCTTCCTTCCCTCATTTTCTTCTTTCATTGATCAAGAATTTACAGACATCTTGCCGTATGCCAGGCAGCATCAGGAGGATCTAGGCTCAAAGAGACAAAGAAGACTCCAGTGTCTTCCAAAGACCAGCAGACCAATAATTACAGGACATTTGTGAGCTCCACACGACAGGGACTCCACCTGCTTCTTCTGTCATTGATTTTCAGCTTTACAAAAGCGCCTAGTGTAGGCACTAGCATGGTGTGGTAAGGGCATACTGACAGCTATGCAGCAGATATGTACCATAACTCAGACCATTAAGGCATAGAGGTAACACACTGAGTCTGTTACAGAGGTGAGAAAGCCTTAGGAAGTGATACAGAAACAGGGTTTGGGAGGATGAAGAGCAGTTGGCTGGTATGCAGTTTAAGAAGACTATAACATAGCTGCAATCTTGCATTTTTAAGGCCATAGAAAATCAGTAGAAGACTGTTCTCAAGACAACGAAGGCAGAAACAGACAGGTCAAAAAGAAATGGACAGCTCCCCTCTCCCTGGCTGCCAATCATGCTGATCATTCTCTTCATTGCCTGTTTCCTCCCAGTTATATATAACCCACTCACTTGTTTATGTGCTGTTTGGGTCCCTGTCTACCTAGCCATGTTTATTACTCCATGAATATTCATTGGGCAAATTAATAAATGAGAGTAAAGGAAGAAGGAAGACATATGGAAGAACTTAAGGCACCCACTGACAGGGGCCTGTGAGGTCTAACAGACATAAAGATGCTCGCTGGTGATTTAAAATTCCCCAGCAGCCATCCTTAAAGTAACATGAAATTAATGTATTTCAAATTCTACTTTATCATTACATCCTAAATAGTATTACTTTAACATTGATCAATATACAATACAAACGAATATTTTTTTTTATTTCCAACTAAGCCTTTGGGAAGTGTATGTTTTCCACGTGAGGCACCTCTTGGCCTCTTTAGCCATATTTCAAGTTCTTGGCTGCCAGACATGACCAGTGGTGGCCTTGGGAAAGTTCTACTCTGAGGCCTCCCCTCTGTCATCCACTGGAGACTGTCAGCAGGCAAGCCTGGGCCCAGCACTGAATGTCACCCTAGCTGGATACATGCAAGCTTCATGTCCTCCTTACGTCTACCATGGCAGGCCAGTTCCTTGTCACAGGAATATGGAGACAGTCATGTAAAATGGATGGAAAATAAAGATCTGGTCTGATTGGGGAGCAGGGGTGGAGGGATGCTGGAGCCCACTGAACCATCTTCAAAGCTCTTGTGGCCAGGAGAGTGCTCCGAAGAAAGGGGATGTATTATGTGCCAGCCACTCCCTGAAGAGCTCTGTACACAGTGGCTTCTGAGAGGCCTACAATATCCGTGTGGCAGGTACTACTGTTGCCCCATTTTACAGGTAAAGAAACAGAGGCGGAGATGAATGGGGTCTTGTTCCCAAGGACTCATAGCCAGTGAGAGGCTAGTCCAGGGCTTGAGGCAAGGGCATTTTGCTCTGGGGGCTGTTCCTTCCCCTGCTGAGCTTTGGGACATGAAGGGGATATGTCATGAAGGGGAGGCAGAGATCAGTCTTTGTTTGGAATAAGATGCTAGGGAGGCGGGCAGATAGATCCCAGAGTGTTTGTCCTGTCTTTGAATAGAGTCTTGAAGAAGCAATTAGACTTGAATTGCAGAGATGGCAAGGTCATAATTCTGTCATGGAGTCCTTGCTCACCTGTGAGGCACTCACATGTTACAAACACTGGAATAGAATCAAGAAGTCCCCTGTGTTGCCCTGGCGCCCAGCAATTATTTAAAGGGTTAGGGGTGAGGAATGGGTACGTGATGGCACAGGCTTTTAGAGGGATTGAAATGCTCTAGAACTACAAGACGAGATGGCTACAGCACATTGGACTATCCTGAGGGCCACAGAACTAAACATTCATGAATGGTTAAAGTGAGTTTCACACTATGAAAATGTTGTCACAGTAGCAAAACAGGGCAGGGCAAATTCATCTTTGTTGAGGCAGGAGGAAGGAAGGGAAGCCCAGGAGAGGATCAGGTTGCAGATCTTCTCAAATCACCATTGCTTCCCAGGGAGGGAAGCTCATCCATACGAGCGTGTGTGCCACCTCCACGTGACAGTGAGATTTGGTCTTCATACCATACCCAGGAGTGTGAGACATGGGCAAGGGTGTCTTACCCATGTGATACTTACCACATTTAGGAAAGTGTTCATAGGCACTATACCAAGAAGGTTCAGATCTTTCCAGAAGCCTCTAATAGATGATGGCAATTGTGTATGGCACAGAGAGGTCATGGGTGAGGATTCAGCAAGGCTGTGTCACTTAAAAAATGAGCCAGAGTCAATTATATCAGTCTTCTGCCAGTTACAATCTATAGCCAGTATAGCAGATACAGTTACAATCTATATCCCTGAAGTGGCTACAGTTCCGATCTATATTTGCCTGAGTGGATACATTTACAACCAAGCCACTGCGCTGGAGACAGCTTCAATCTATATGCCAGAATAGATGCAGTTAACAGTCTGTGACTACTGGAGTGGATAGTTAAGAGTTACACCAGTCCTGACACTGGACACAAGGTCCATCACCCTCTCTTTCCATTTTCATCTTTTTGGGAGAAAACGAGACACAAAGTGACATCCTCATGGCCCGTGCACCACTTTCTCATGTCTTCTAGGCGCTGGAGCTCAGATTTATTGAGGCAAAACTGGAGAGACTTGTTTGGAGACTTCTGTTTGAGGTTGGAAAAGAGAAAGGTACCCAGGATGGGTTCATGGGTTGTGCAGAGGGTGAGAAGATTCCACAAGAAGGGAAGCCATTCAAGAGAGGAGCATCTGGGCCGTGATAATTCCCCAGAAACTGGAAATCTAAGAACCACAAGAAACTGCATACAGCTGGGTGCTTTGGGCAAATCCACCATCTAATCGTATCTATCTACCTATCTATCTACCTATCTATCTACCTATCTATCTATCTATCTATCTATCTATCTATCTATCTATCTATCTACCTACCTACCTACCTACGCTGTACATGGAAAGATTTGAGATACATCAAATAAGACGAAGGCTGTGATGGATAAGGCGACTCCAAAGAAGTGAAAGAAAGAGACAGACTACAGATAGTATTCCTAGCTGAGTGGGCACTCGTTCAGTCAACCTCTCATCTGTGTGTTTATTTGACAGACCACCCTGTGCCAAGAGCTGGGGAAGGACAGAGAGCAGCGTCATGAGAATGAAGTCGTCCCTGCTCTCAAGGGGCTTCCAGGAAAGCCAGGATTTGAATGTGGATGAAAACAGGTGGTAGCTTTGGGGTGACAGAGACTCTGGCTCCGTTTGCACAGGCCACACTGGAGAACAGAAGAGGGTGAGCATCTCTAACTGTGGAAGGAAGTCCTTAAGCAAGACTGCAAGGAGGGCCAATGCCTGCAGGAAACCTTGGACAGCAGGGGTATTGCTTGGGCAGATGGAGAGGGAGAGACAGTGTGAAGGGCATTCTAGAAGGGAATGGGGCGGGCACAGATCTGGAGATGTGCCACGGTAGGGATCAATTCAGGAACTGAAATATGGCCAGAGTAGAGGACATGCCACAGACAACAAATACACATCTATCTCTGACTGGCCTCACCAGCTGACCTTGGGACAAGCTGTCTTTCCAGTTTTGAGAATGTCTCCATCTGCACCATGAAGGCGTGGAGGTCATTCTCAGGGGACTTTCTAACCCTGGCTGTTGTAGGAAGGAGGGAGTGTCCTGGCACCCAAGCTCTTCAAGCAGGGGGTGGGAAGCCAATGGGAGGGATGCTAGCCTGTGATGGACTTTTGGATTAGATGACCCTGCAGGTCCTTTCCAGCCCTGAGCGGCTATTATTGTGGGAGCCTTATCAACCCCATGGGACTGTGCTAGGCTGGCCACGTAGAGAATCTGCTCCTTCCCTGCACCCCAGATGGAGCCTTTGCTGGTTTAATAATCCTGCGATATGCAGACACAGGCTGACTATGGAATAACCATTCCCCCATCTCTATCTAATAGATGTTCAGAGTCCCTGCAGGGGGGCTGGGGGCTGGCAACTGGTCCCTCTCAGATGACAGTGGCCAACTGTGGGTTCTAGTTTATGCTATACCAGCTCAGTAGAGAGCCATCCCTTCCTTTGCTGGGCTTAGGAGCTTTCTGTCTGTGCTGAAAGGCAATGCCAGCATATGGACAGCCAGGTGAAGGAGCCCTGGCCATCAGTCCAGAAGCTGTGATCATCACCAGGAACATCTTGGCTTCTCTCATTTTGTCACCATCACTTACTCTGATGACAGAACTGGAGGCTGGAGATAGGTAAGCACAGAGCAGGAAAGTGGCTCAGGGGGCCAGGCCTCCAGCTTGGCTTTGTCATGTCCTCAGCTGGCTGGACCGGGAAAAGCCATATCTTCTCCCCAAGCCTCTGTTTTCCCCCTGCTGTGAAATGGGAACAATGATATCCACATGTGTCAGACAAATCAGCAGGCCTGGGGGCAGTATTGAGTGAGTCACCACACACAGAGTGGATGATGTAGTTAAGGCTGACGTGGAATGAAAACAGGTCCAAAAGATAAGGAGATGGTTTGAGCTCTATCTCAATCAGGACTCTCAGGAAAATGCTCATTGCCTCAAGCACAAGCACAGACAAGACTTAAGTTCTGTCTGATTCACCCATTTCTTGCATAGCTGTTTGCAGGTGACCGCTCTATGCTCTAAGGAGATGCCGAATCAATGAATCTGGCCTCTGGGTAACCCAATGGGCAGTATAAACTGTTTTCTTGGACTTTAGAAATGCTCCCCCACAGCCAGTTCTGGAAGCCATGGTTACACTGGCAAAGAATTTGGAGTCAGGCAAGCCAAGGGACCCATTCCAGCTCTGCCATTTACCTAAGCAATCCTGCTGTCTGAGACACAATTTCCTCATCAGTCCATAGGAAGTCACGTTGCCAGCTTGATGGTGTTGGAAGAATTACTGAAGCTGATGCGAAGTGCCTTAATAGGGATATTACAGTGAACAAGCAGAATCATCAACCCAGCCTGCCCCTTGTTCTAGACACTCCCACTCACTGCCTATGTGGGCTCAGGCAATGTACTGTCTCAAAATTAGGATGATGAAATATTTATCAAATGCCTGCCATGAACTCAATGCTAGACACCCTGTGCCCTGGGAGACTGGAAACATCTCTCTGCTATATGAAGGGAAGATGTAGGGGCTTTGGAATGTCTTGAGACAGGGTCTCTTGTAGCCCAGGCAGACCTCAAAACAGTTTGTAGCTGAGGCTGGCCTTAAACTCTTGACCCCTCCTGCATCCACCTCCTAGTTGTTGGGATAGCCATGTGTGCCCCCACATCTGGAACCACCAACTTTTTGCCTTCTGAGTACATTCTGAGTATTTGTACAAGTACCTGCTGTCTATGGCATGTCTAGCCAAGTAAGGGATGTGATTGGTGTTCTTCACAATCAGGCCTCCAAGAAGATCAAGGGTTCAGGCCTCCAAGAAGATCAAGGGTTCAGATCCCGGCACCAAAAAGAAGATCAAGAAAAGAGGAGGGGGAGAAAGAAGAGTCCTCCCTCCTCAGCAATCAGACTAGCTAGTGTCTTCCTCTTGGAATTTACACCTCCCAGAACTGCAAGAAGTCAAATTCTGGAGCTTAAGCCTCCCAGTCTGTGACATTTTCTCACAGTAGCTCTAGCAGACTCAGACATGCCTCAAGCATCCAGAGGCAGCATCCTAATAGAATTTAGTTTGCATTTGTGTTTTAAATATGCATTCTCTTGAACTTCAATCTACAAATGTACCTATTGCCAGTCAATCAGCCAATGCAGACTTCCTTTTACCCAAAAAAGTGAGACATTACATTTCAATTCAAATATACCCACTAACTGTGTATCTCCATGGAAATTCTAGGCTCCCTGGGAGCTGAGATGGATATGGGGGGCAGTGGGTGGGTAAAAGCTCACTTGTTTCTTTATTTCTTATAGGTGCCTTTGTCCTTGGTGGGGGGCCTTCTTCCTCTGGAGCAGTTTATTCTTGAATGGTCCCATTGGCTGGTACCAGGAAACTCTCATTACCCTATCCCCAGAGATGCCCCCAGGAGTGGTGAGGTCTGTCCCTGTCATTTGTAAAGTGGGAGAAGGTAGTCATAGATCCAGAACAGAAAGTGAGTTTCCAGAGTTGGCTAAGCCACATGGAAGTTGGGGATCTGGAAATGGATCTTTTTATCACCTTCTGGGCCTTTGCACCCCGGGGAAGGTGGTTGTGTTCCCTAGTGGTTTGGGGCCTGGTGTGAAGATAGCCGCTCTAGATGACCCTCAAGGGGACCTTCTAGTACTGTAGGATCTGATGTTTAAGTTTTCATCCAAAATCTCACCTTTTTCTTTTTTCAATGTCTCCATAGGCTAGCTGCCCAGAGGAGGGGGAAGAGGGGAGAGAGAGAGAGAGAGAGAGAGAGAGAGAGAGAAGCCTTATGGCATGGCTTCTGATTGTGTAAGTATTTGTTTAAAAGGAGAGGGGGTCGTGCCCCTTCTTCTTGGGGTGCATTCAGACGGCTGGGTCCATTCACTCCCGGGCAGAACTGATGGCGGCTGTTCACTTGGTTCTGTATTCGTGAGTGTATCTTCCCCTTTATTACTTTAATAGATCCCCTTAAACAGACTCACGTGAATTTCTCATAATGTGTGGGCACTCGTGTGTATGGTCGAGTGTTTGAGAGTATGTATGGAGGTCCAAAGTTGACGTTGGGTGTCTACCTTGATCACTCTCTGCTTTATTTATTGAAGCAAAGTCTCTCAATGAACCTAGAGCCTGCCACTTCTGGTTAGCCTAGCTAGCCTGCTTGCCCTGAGGATCCCCTTCTGACTTCCTCCGTATGGGGATGAGAGATAGCTGTTACACCTGCCAGGTTTCTACATGGATCTAGAGATTCAAACTACTACTTATGCTTGAGTGGCAACCTCTTAATTCATTGAGCTGTCTACTTAGCCATCACACACACACACACACACACACACACACACACACACACACACACTTCTTTTTGATAAATCAGATTATCAAGAGACACCTTGGTCTCTATGCATCCTTGACCAGCTTCTGGACTCGGTTTTCTTTAAAGCGGGGCACCCCTGCCAAGTCCTGGACACCATCCTGTAAAAGGAAAGTAGGTCAGGGCCATGGGCGGGCAGTCTTCAGAATACATCAGTTGCAGGGAGATAAAACCTGTCACCAACAAGGCTGCTGACACGTGGGCACCCACGTGACCACTCCTTGTCTGAGGCCAAAACAGAGCCCAAGCTTCTGGGGGAATGTATTTTATTACAACCACCGAAAGGCCTGGAGCGATCTTTTTCCTTTGAAGTTAGCAGCTTTTTAAAAGGAAGGTGAAGTTCGTAAAAAGCCATGTGTGTTATACAACTACACCATCCATTTTTTACGAGGTTTGGGCAGGAAGAGTCCCTCCCTGTAATTTTCTAAAAATGGGGGCCCCAGAGGTTGCCAGCTCTGGCTGGGGTTCTTCTGGCCTCTACAAAGGCCAATGACATGCTGTTATGGCTTGGCTCTTGAGCATCCTCAGTGACTTCCCGTTGGCATGGCAATTTGCGGGTGGGTTGCTGACCCTGAGCAAAGACTTCTGTGCTACGGAGTGAGTGACTTCAGAGGGGTCTTGGTCTGTGACCCACAGAGGCTTGGGTCACCCACCTCCATGGTGGGAGCATTACAGCCTTTATGTGATTTCTCTCTCTCTCTCTTTCTCTTTCTCTCTCTCTCTCTCTCTCTCTCTCTCTCTCTCTCTCTCTCTCCACTGCTGTGAAACCAGTACCCCAGTCTCAATGGCTTAGTTGGCATTTAGTGTTCATGGTGCAGGAAGCTGGGATATCTAAGATTTGCTGTTTTTCTTGCTGCTCTTACAAGGTGGTGATGGGAAAGGATGTCCTAGGAGACCTCTTTTATCAGAGCACAAATCCCACTCAAGAGAGTTCCACCCTCATAACCTAATTGCCTCACTGAGGCACCCACCTCCTAATATATTATGTAGGGGGGCATGACCAACAAGCAGTATCTGGGCTGTATGCACCCCAGGATAGCCATGAATGTGACTCAATACAAAATTGTAAATTTACTTAAAACGTTATGAGGTTGTTTTCTTGTTTGTTTGTTTGGTTTTGGTTTTTTGCAATTTTTATTTTTTTCTAATTCTCTTGCGTGGTTCTCAAGCATAAACTTCATAGATAACAATGTCATGGTGTCCTGTCAAAAGTTCATGCCCAAAGGGGTTAGGATGTCAACACAGGAATTCTTGGAAGGGAGGGAGATAGGGGCATACTCATTCAGATCTCAGCACTGTTCTGGCCCCTGATGGCTCCTGTGGCCTCTGGCTAAGGCCACAGACAGAGCTGCCATCACTTCCTTTCTACCCTCTCCTGGTTCCTTCTGGCTCCCTCACCTGAGGACACAAGCTCTGGTCCTACTTCGTTCCTTCCGTCTCATACTGCCTGCCGTGCAGTCCTCTGTCATCTGAAAGTGGGGTCACAGCAAAACCCCAGATCACAAGACCTAAGACACACATATCCCCAGAGACAGGGAGACACCATCACCCCACATAATAACTATGCACCCAGGCAAAGCCTCCCTGGACCGGGACACCCTCCCCTTCCTCTTTGCCAGGGTACTGTGTTCATCTAGGCACAGGTGAACTGCACGGAGGCTCCATTGCCTGCATCCGTCCTGGCTGGCTGGAGAGGGAGTTCCCTTTGTTGGCAGTGTTCTAAGGCTGGCCAGAGCAGAGGCAGGCAGGGATGACTCATGTGTGGTGTGGGAAGTGGTTCTTTCCAGCCCTGAGAAATCCTGCTCTATTTCTACCACAAATCATTTTTAGAATGAGTCAAGACATAAGTAAATTCTATAAGTGTAGGAGGTATAGGAGGAGGGGCTTAGAGGCCAGGGAAGCCCGTGGGTAACCCGAGCTCAGCTCTCGCCGGCCTTCTTCTCAAGGTTTACTCTGCTGTTCCCTGTATTGAGCCCCAGCATGGTTCTACAGAGGACAAGGACCCACTCTACTCAGCGGGGCTGACCTTGGTGAATGATTTTTCTTCCTTGTTGCTGAGGAGCCATGAACTCTTCCTTGGAGCCAGCTAGACAGGAAATTTACCGAAGATTGCATCAGTCTCAGAGTCCTGCCTCCATCTCATTTATTTGATATACAGACGATGAAATTTGGGGGTTTTCTGAAATGGGAATATATAGAACTTTGGAGGTGATGCTGAGGTTCATTAAGATTTCGGGGGGGATATTGGGATAAAGTGAATGTATTTTACACATAGGACTGATGGAGGCTTTTGAGAGGTCAGAGGGTAGACTGACAGATTCAACAGGGTCCACTCAAAGCCACGCCCACCTGGACCTCAGAATACACCTTATTTGGAAATGGGGTCCTTGTAAATGTGGTTAGTTAAGAGTCCCCAGATAAGCTCAGTGTCGCCTGCCTGCTATGACTTCTCTTTGTGTAAAGTCAGGGAGATCTGAACTCCAAAAGACCCAGAGAGAAGACAGGGCTATGGAGGCAAGCTGTAAGAGGCAGGAGGAGTCCTTCTGGGAACCTTCAAGGAAAGGGTCCTACCAAAACCTGCATTTTCCGTTGCCATTGTTCCACTGTGAGAGGGCATGTCTCTGTTATCCAGGCCACGCATTCTGTGCAAACCTGTTGTAGCAGCCTTGGGACCCAGGCATATTTTAGTGTGGGGGCATGCAGAGTTCAGTTATGTCGAACATGGTGCTATTGGCCTGACACCTCCACAAGCAGATGTCACCATTAGAGACATGGGAGGTTCTGGTTGGCTTCTAACACCCCTCCCCCCACCAGGGGAGTTAGCTGGGCTTGAAGAGAGGCTGGATCCCTGCAAAGCTAGGCTCGAAGTTGCTAGAGTTGGAAATACACGTGGCAGGGTTTGAATGACAGAAGGCATTGATTCCTGGAATGAAGCAGACCTGATGTTGCCACTTAAATGCTTGACCTTGAGCATGTTCTTTGATGGCCCCAGGCTTCAGCTGGCCTATGTTGTCAATGAATACAATAGATGCTGGTGGGTATTACCAGCGGAGCTGAGGAGAATTAAAGGAGATGTACATCGGGCATACAGTGGGGATCCCATTGTTTGTCAGGAACCCATCCTCCCGGTAAGGGGGTGGGGGGACTCTCTCTGGGGTCCTGTCTTCTCCTCCCATCACCATTGCTTCTCCCAACAGCCACCACTGGGCACCTTCCCTGTACCACGTGCTGTGTCAGAGGCTTCTCATCTGTCACCTCACTGAATCCTCCCCACTGGCCTGGAAGCTATTATTATCTCATTTTACAAATGAGGAAACTGGGGCACAGAACATGGAAGTCATTAGGATTCAGACCCAGCCAGCCGATGGGATTCTCAAGTTGGAGCCACTCAGCACAATCAGAAAGGCTGTCAGGAGTTTTCACGGTCTCGGGATTTCTTTTGGTTTTTGTTCTTCCATTGGAGTGCACTGCCCCGGGGACCTGAGACCTGAACTGGGGCCTGAAGTAGTGTGCTAGCAGGTTTGGCTACAAAGAATCCCACCGGCTACAAAGGCAGAGCTGGTGCAGGAGAGGGCTGGCAGGAGCCACACTCGCGTACTGACAGCCTTGTGAGCTCTGAGGCTGCCCTGGGATCCATCACTCACCCTGAGAGATGCTGAGGCCTTGGGGACTCTGGGAAGGCTGATGGCATGGCTCTGGGCAATGCTGAGGGTCTGACTGCAGAGATATGCCTCTTCCTAGTCCCTGCTGTTTCCCCCGCTGCCTCCCTTGGGCTAGCCTTGATATTGGAGTGACAACATGCCAGCCATGGATTCTTTGCTCAAACCCTGCCAGGTTCTCCTCATTTTGCTTGCTCTAGGTACAGCCTGCTGTCTCTGCGGGATCTGGCTTCACGTCTTCTGTTTCTCAGGCCCACTCAGCTCTGGCCTCTTTGTCCTTTTGTAGCTGGATAGCGTAGCCCACATTGGTCTTAGCTATTTGCATCTGCTGTTCCTCTACCTGAGATATCCACAACTCAATCCTGATCCTAATAGGTACCAAGCTCACCGATTCCCTTTATTCGAATTACTGGGCAAATCTGAGGCCTTTGCTGAACATTAGAATTAAATTTTGACTCTCAGCCCTAGCAGGAATGAGAGCTTTGCAGGGCATGGACTTCTTGTTTGTTTTGCCCACTGCTAATCATTCTGTGCCTAGAACACTGCCTGGCACACAGCATGTGTTCAATAAATATTTGCTAAATGGATGAACAATGAAAGGGATCCTGAAGATGTCTCTATACCATTGTGTGTGGGGTTTCCATAAATATTTCCCTTACACATAGAAAAGGTGATTTTAAAATTTGAACATGTTTGCTGAGGTCAGAGGACAAGGCCATAGAACTGTGTCCAGATACTTTAAACCTGAGTAGTGAGTAATGTTTGGTACCCACTGAGTGCTGTGCCAGTTTCTTCTACAAGCTCTCCTATGTCTCTCTAGCTTCAGACCTTTGCACATGCTGTTCTGAAAATGTCCCTTCCCCCTAGAAGCCACACTGAGATCTCACTTCCTGGCACTCCCCTAACACAGCACTTGCCAGTGTGTCTCATCTCCCAGCTTACTTGATGCTGAGCCCATGAGACTGCAGAGTAGCAGCAGGGTCTGTGGAGTGAGGAACACCTGAAGTTGTCTTAGATAGGAATAGGTAACTGCCACAGAACAACAGCTTTCTCTACTTCCCTTCCAAGTTAGGGGTCCAGGGCAGGTCAGTTTCCCACATCAGGCCCAGAGCCCTGCAGCCCTTTCTTTGGACCCCAGCTCACTGGAGAGGATTCTTTCCGGCCCTGCTATCACTGTGGATGCTCTGCCTTCAAAGCCCTCCACCTGAGTGGATGCCCTTTGTGGTGGCTGAATAGAGAAAGGTTTCTTGCACACAGCAAGCTGCCTGCCAGGGAGATGGGAGAGCTTTGGGTGCTGGGCAGCTGGGCAGAAAGCAAATACTGGGCTCATCTTGGAGGCTCAGCCAGGCCCTGTGCAGTTTAGACATGGAGTTCTTGGTCTGGAGGAGGGTTTGTTATTGAATCAGGCTCGCTGCCTGGGCTGTTTGTAGGGGCTGGAAGAGGTGACCAGAGGTTGGTAGGAACCAGAACAGAAACAGCTATAGGACCGAGAGTTGGGTATCTCTCACCTCCCACTGAGTCTTCACCTTGCTAGTTCATGCATCCTCTTCCATCCGTCAAGATGTTCTCCTAAGCACGCTCTCTGTCCCTTTCATGGCTAGCTCTCCCAAGAAAAACATCAAAAGCAGGACACTGGCATAGCAGCATCTGTGGTTCTTAGCTCTTCAGATAACTCTACCATTCTGAAGGGCTTCCCCCGCACTAGTCATGAGGCAGCAACACGTGTGTGTGTGTGTGTGTGTGTGTGTGTGTGTGTGTGTGATCACATTGACTACCCAGACAACCCTACAAAGTGGAGACCACAGATCTCTGATTATAGCTTGAAAATAAGGAAACACAGGTAGTCAAGGGTTAAAGGGTGCATGGCTAGTCTGCAGCAGAGCTGTATTTAAATGTAGGTCTTCACCCAGATTCCTCCTGCTTCAAGCACGCTGTCTCTCAAGGGTTGTGGTTGCTTGATGGATGGGTTAACTGGTTATTGGGTGCCTAAGTAATATGATTTGCAGAATATTGGTTGTGAGACAGAAGAAAATATAGGAGAGAAACCGAATGAAGGGAACGCGTCTTTTCCCGTGTGGCTCCCTTCTCATAGTGAGAGTTTCATTCATGCAACATCCATTGCTTCTCCCGCAACTCTGCTCTCTCACCATAAGGAGACACTGTCCCATGCTGCTGCTCACCACTGTGAAGTGAGTCTACGGAGTTGAGAACTAGGTGAGAGGGTTCATTTCCCACAGACATATTCCATCCATCCGTTAGCCTTCATCACTCATCAAGTCAACATTCTGCCTCTCCACACTTCTGTTTTATTTTTCTAGTGCTCCCTAACCTTAGCAGGAATCAAGGCCACATTGTTAGTTGTTCTTGAAGAGCCTAACAATCCTTGGATTTAAATCTACTCCCTGTGGCCCAGGACACTTGCTCTATGGATCCACCATGTTCATGGGCCGTGTCCACACTGGGAGCACCATCTGAGGAAGCTATGCTCCTGTCCTCCTGGGCTTTACAATGGAGCAGGAGAGACTGTCAAGCCACGTGACACCTCTAGCAATTGTAAGGCAGTGTCCTGGAACACTATGATGAATTGGGCAATCACAGAGTGATCCTTTAGAATCAATATACCACTGGATAGTTGCCACACATAAATGGAACACCCAGTCTCAAAATATTGTAGTTCAGTAACAAATACTATCCACATTAACCCTGAACTTGTACATGTTAGAGTTTATTCTTTCTTCAATGAATCAGGAAGCCTTTTCATGAGTTCAAAAAAAACCACAACTGCTTATGCTTTATAGCCCAGTGTTGTGCTTGATTTTTCCTTAGCTAATCTTGAATGCAACCCACGACAGAAGGTGCTATTATCCCCATTTCACAGATTTTAAAAATGAGGCTCACAGAATATAAGTCCTTTCTCAAGATGACTTAAGTTGGATTTATACCAGTCTGTGTAGTTGGGAGGCTAGGTCCATCCCCACACAGCTCGCTGCCTCTCAATAAACTCAAGAATGTTAAATCCATGACAGTCACGAGAGTGGTCCTGAATCGTATGAGAGCTCCCAATGTACAAATTCCACTTTAGCATATAATCTCCTTCATACATCTCTTTTCTAGCCGAGACTCAGCCCTTTCCGGTCCTCTTCATGTTCTTCCGGCTTCCACCATGGCTAATGTTGGCTAATGCTCTTTTAAACCAGGGAAGTTTGCTCAGTTCCTGTGCATTGTGGTGCAGGGGAGGCGACAGGGAACCAGACAGCTGCACTAAGAGATGCACTCTGATGGCTAGGCTCACCTGCATGCCAGGGACTCCTTCCTGGAGTACAGGGCAGAGCAGAAGGACATGGCACGTCAGGTATACTGGCCGAGTGGGCATGTTCTATCACAGAGAACACACAGGTGCACATACATGGCACATGCACTGTATCGTGCACACATGCATACACCTGCATTCTGGGAAGAGATATAAAACAAGGCTATTCCCAGGAGAACCACAGTTAATGACAGTGTTTCCCAAAGCGTGGTTTAAATTGAGATTTTTCAGTTGCACATTCGCGAACGCTTTTCTTCTATGCGTTTCATAACGGCCATTAGAACAAGTGTAACGAGGACACTAAATACCAGTTCCCCAGATTCTATGCCTAATTTTCCATCCACAGTAATGACATATAGTTTCCTCTGAAAACATACTGAAGCAAATAAAATGAGTCAGTTCAAAGAAAAAAAATATTTAGTAAATAAGAGCACTGCAGTACTCAGCCATGGACAAGTTGGGGACACCTTGACCTTGAGAGTAGGATGTGTGCAGAAACTGGGGAGACTAAAATGGAAAAGCTTGAGGCTGGCTTCCAAGGAAGCTTAGAGCTTCAAAGAAAGGGACGTCTTATGCACTGGCTGGTAGACAAAAGAGAAGGGAAAAACCCCAGCCCCGTTCCATCGTTAGTAATTATGTGCGGGACAGGCTATGTGCCACATGGAGGAATTCAATGTACAGGGAAGATTCCTCTGGGAAGAATTAAACACATCTTCTTTGAAGAAGTGAATATAAAAACAGGACCCACTGCTGCTATAATCAAACACTCTTCCAGGGCCTCTTTTTCCACTTAAAAAGGAACTTTTTAGTATGGAAAATTTCAAACAAGTAGAAGAAGAGAGAATAGCATTAAAAATTCTATCTACCTATCCCAGGTCCCCACATATCACTTTATACTTTTTTTTTTTTTACAAACTGTGTGTGTGTGTGTGTGTGTGTGTGTGTGTGTGTGT
>CABHPH010062133.1:0-15122 GCA_902168325.1 Peromyscus nudipes
GTAGATTTCACTCCTATCATCAGATCCAGCCTGCTGCTGGCATGAAATGAAGTCAGGAAAAGGGCTTTTGTGTTTCTAAACAAGGAGGAAGGCTGCAGATATGAGGGAAGAGCTGTGGAAAGGGGAGGAACCTGCCTACCACAGGCTAGGTTGGAGGCTTTTAGGTGGGGAAACAGATCCCAGATGAGACCTGAAGGGATGAACAGGAGTGAGGGATGAACAGGAGTTAAGTATTTCAGGCAGTTTGGCTGGCATATAGGTAGTACTAGATGCTGTGGCTTGCTATGGTCAGGGCATACAGGAGGCAGGAGGCAGGGGCAGGGAGATCACTTAAGGTTTGAGCCAGTTTGGCCATTAGTAAGATCCAGGGCTACATGGCAAAATATTGTCTCAAGAAAGCAAAAAATAAATAAAAGGTGTTTGATCATGGTCATCCGTGCCAGGTCATGCAGGGCTTCCTAGCCTTAATGAGTTGTTGGAGCCTACAAGGTTTGAGGAAGGGAACCAGGGAAAGGAATTGGAGAGCACTATGAGGAAGCTGGTGCATTAATCCAGAAACGAACTACGTTTGCATTTCCTAGTGATGGTGAGGAAAGGCCTGGAGAAAACTGATCAGCTGCATCATCAGGAGTGGTCAGCAGAGGGCGCTGCTGCCCTGCACTCGCCTGCCAAGAGCAGGACTTCTCAGACCAGGACAGTAAGGACCCCTCCATTCCTTCTAGAGCAAGTTGACAAGTGCCCTTTAGGCACAGACATGGTCCCTCCTCAGGCTTTACAACTAGTCTGCCTCCCTCCTGGTGTTTGGCCACGTTGTTGCACCGAGGGCTTGGTGCACTGTGAACAGTATGCATAGCCCTCATTGCTCTGTAGAGGCAGTTAACTTACCTAACTGCAAGCCTCAAGGGAGCTGGGACTCGTGTCACCACCCCAGCTTCTCTTTTGGTAGGTTGTGTCCCTTCACAAGGTTCCCCAGTTCCTACAGGGGAGGTGGACTTAACTGTGCACACCAGACCAGATGTGAAAAACACAGCTTGCACAGGAAGAGAGAAATGAAGAGGGATGATGGGCTACAGAGTCCAACTCCAAAGCTCACGTTGCACTTTTTCTCCAGAGCCCTCTTTCCATTAATCCAGGGTCTCTCTAAACACTTGGAGCTGTCACTGGTTACAAACACGTATTCCCTGGAGGGGGAACCCCGAGAACAGGGACTGGGGTCATCTTTGCAGTGCTCAGGGTCCCTAGCACTGTCCAGGATGGTGACAGAGCAAGCAGCCAACACATACATGGGAGGCAGTGCAAGACTGCCAAGAGCAGCATCCAGGCCATGCCTCGGGGGTGCTGTTGGGCAACACACCTGGGGATGGTCCTGAAGCAGCCTGGTCTCTTCCTTACAGGTCCCATCTGTCTGTCCCCTGCCCGAGGAGCATCTGGGTTGTGTGAGCTAGAGAACCTTTTTGTTTAAATGAATGAGTGAAGCACTTCCCCCTCCGAAGGCCTCCCATCCCAATTAAAGGCCAACTGCAGTAAGACTTCAGGGCTTCAACCCTGCTTCCTTCCTGATAGGAGGTGCCATGCCATTTATTGAAAGAAAATAAAACAAAACAGGGTAAAACATTTCTTAATAAGTGCAGTTTGCTAAAATCCAATTAAAACATATGGGTAGGGGAGTGAAAAGAACCAGGGACCACTAAAACTGAGGAGGTCCGGCACCTGGAAGAGCAATGGAGGAGTGGTGGAGGGACTTTGAGGTCTAAAGGGAAGCCGGCCCCACCCCACCTTCCCTTCACCCTCTCACCCACTTAAGCCCACCAGAAACTACCAAGACTCCTGGAGTAAAAGGTTTCAAGTTCAATAGTCACACTCTCTCCAAATACAAAAAACAGTTACAATCCAACTGAACACAGACGCTTGTGAGCAAAGTTACGGGGAACTGAGACATCATATAAAAAGTTAGGTTAAAGGTGATTTTGTGGTTTGTTTCGAGGTTGTGGCTCTTCCTCGGTTACCTGAACTCAGCAAGAAATAGATATTTGATGAAGTATCAACAGCTGACCCACAGTAAAAACAGACAAATTCTAAAAATTAAAAAAAAAGCATAATTACCAAAAAATATGTCACTGCTTCCTACCTCTGCATTTTGCTTCTTAAACTTTTTTTTTTATTAAAGTTTTTGATTTTTTTTTTTAAATCCTGAAAAGTAGACAGTAAAACAGCTCCTGGAAGAATTTACAACCAACTGCATGAGTATGGGAAGCCAAGGGGCTAAAGCAGGGTGAGGAGGGGCAGACAGGCAGGGGTCCTCCCCAGTCACTGTGGCCTCCCTGGGTAACCGAAGGAGAGGAGGCTTCTTTAGTCAAAAAGGCGGGGAGAGGAGAAAGTGGAAGGGACAAAGGTAAAAGAAAAGGTCACTGCTGCCTGTTTGAATCCAGAGGAAAAAATGCCTGGCCTGTATAAAGGGAGAAGCAGCCCCTCTGGAAGAAGTGGGCTAGAGAGAGGCAGCCCTGGGATAGCTCTGTCCCCAGCACCACAGGACTCGGAGGGATGGAAGGGGCCAAGGCAGGTGCTAGCAGAAGCAGCGGCCCGGCCTCTGAAGGCTCAGCCCGGCTACTGTGTGCTTGTGCCTCCCTGCGTGCTGCCCGAGTAGCCTCCATAGTCGTAGTTCCCGTAGTACGGCGGCCACTGGCTCTGGCTCTGATAGTACTGGCTCCACTGCTGGGCATACTGGGGAGAGAAGAGAACACCAGTTATGTCCCCGCCACTCCAGACTGGTCCTTTGCTCCTCTCATGGTCTCTACCCTCAACACATGCGTCCTTTGACAGAAACCAAAGTGCTTTGGAAAGATAAGGGCTGACTTGATGTCACATAAACTAGCCATTAGGGAATGCAGTCCTGATCTCCAGGCTTGTTGGCTGTCCTCTGCAAACACGGTGGCTCCAGTACCAACTTGGAATAGCACTTGGCACCCCTGGCCATGGTATCAAAGCAGGACTCAGCCCAGCCAGGTCAGCTTGCTGCACTGGGGGCCAGTGGCTACACACCAGTTATTTATTAGCCAGTGAATACCAGTTTACCAAAGGTTTTTTTGAACACTAGCTTGAGGCAAGCAGCCACCCATGTTTCAGGAATAGGCAGGAAACCAAGTTTGAATACACACCCAAGAGTGATCCCAAAAGCCTTACTGGGAAGGCCTATCTTGTACTTACCTGCTGATACTGGTTATAGCTGGGCTGAGGGTAAGTCTGGGCAGTGGGGGGTGGTGGTGGGGTGTAGGGGGCAGGATTGTAGGGGCCATAGCTCCCATAGTTGTAGGCAGGTGGTGGCGGAGGCGGAGGCGGTGGGGCTGTGTAGCCCTGGGTGTAGCCTCCTTGGTTGTAGGGTGGCTGGCTGTAACTAGGCTGAGTAGAAAAAAAGACAAAAGCTCCATGAGAGACAGCATATACTGGTATGGAGGCAGCTTCCCCAACAGAGGCAACTCTGTGCTAATATGCCAGGATGGGTCTGGGAAGCAGCAGATCCTAGGCCTGAGCTCTGAGGCCTGAGGGAAGCAAGTTACATGGCACTTCTAAACCTGCTTCCCAGTCTACAAAACCATCTTAGCACAGCCACCGCCCTCTGGCCTATTGTGGAGGTTCAATAAGCTTGTGTGCACAAAGTTCTGGGCACTCAGTAAATAGTGGCAGTGGCCTCTGTGAGATTTGCTGAGAAGAGCAGCAGTGACAATTACATGGAGTGTGGCAGTTTGCATGTAACTGGCCCCCATAATATCACAGGGAGTGGCACTATTAGGAGGTGTGGCTTTCTTGGAGTGGGTGTGGCCTTGTTGGAAGAAGTGTGTCACTGTGGGAGCGGGCTTTGAGGTTTCCTATGCTCAGGATATCGCCCAGTGTGACAGTCAACTTCCTGTTGCCTGCAAGATGTAGAACTCTCATCTACTACATCGCCATGTCTGTCTGCACGTGGCCATGATGATAATGGACTGACCTCTGAAACCATAAGCCACCATTTCAATAAAATTTTTCCTTGTGCGTTGCAGTGGTCATGGTGTCTCTTCACAGCCATAGAAACTCTAAGACAAGGAGCTTCTCATGTACATGACAGATGGGTCGTTAACTCACTCAGTCTCCTTAGCATTCTGGCATCATTTTCATTAGCTCTATTTTACAGCGCTGGGACTGGAGAGATGGCTCAGTGGTTAAGAATACTGGCTACTCTTGTAGAGGACCCAGGTTTGGTTCCCAGCACCCACACAGTGACTCACAACTGTCTGTAACTCAGGTTTCAAGGAACCATTCTCTTCTGACCTCCGCAGGTACTGCACACATGTGGTGCACACACACATATACACACACAAGCAAACACTCACATATATAAAATATTTTTTAACAATAATTAATATTAAAGTAAATCTCAGTGAGGTTGCTGGGCCAAGTCCACACTACTAAAATGACTAGCTGAGGTCTGCCTAGTCCCAGAGCCTTCATTCATCAAACCTCACAGGAACTTCCTAAGTGAGTTCTAGTCATGTTTCTGGTCCCTTGTGGGGGACACAAGGACCAGATAGGGTCAAGCTATCTGTCCATGATCACAAAGCCAGGCTCTGGAGCTAGGCTTTGAACTTAGTCTTGCCAAACCCCTAGGAAATGTTTTGGCTAGATGGCATCTAGGAAGCACTCAGCTGTCTCCTGGCAGCTGCTCCCAGCTGCTTCTTGGCATGTAAAAGGTCCTTAGGAAATGGCTGTGAAATAAGAGACTGCTTCGGTTCACAGAAGTACTGTCTTTCTAAGAACTGGAACAGGGCCTGGAGCTGCTCAGGGACAAGGTTCTCATCTACCTTGGGACCCAGGCCTCCCATGATGGGCAAGAGGTGACTTCACTGAGTGTTTTCTTATATACCCAGTGAGGCCAGTGATATGACCTTGCTGGTAGGACCCAAGGCTTGTAGCTACCTCCAGCTTGAGGGTCTAGCCATGTCTAGTGTTCAACACAGCTGAGTAGCTGCAAAACAAAAAGGGGATAGGCTGCAGGGAGAAGTGCAGACCTGTGGCCAAATAATGTGCTGGTGATATATCAGGCCTGCTCCCCTCTCCTCTACGCAAGTGCATATGTGTACACATATACACATAATGACCTCACCTGTGGAGGGCTGTAGCTGCTCACTGTGGGGGTGCTGGTATTGGCGCTGGAGCCAGGGATGTTGCTGTTTTTGTTGTAGCTGCTGGCCCCTGGGGGGTTCCGAGCAGGGCTGTAGCTGGGTGGCGGCGGTGGCTGCTGTGGTGGTGGTTGTGGTGGTGGTGGCTGTTGTGGTGGTGGCTGTTGCTGGGGAGCCCGGTTATAGCTGCCTCTGTTGTTGGAGTTGTTATCCCGGTTGTTGTTACCCCAGCGGTTTTGGTTGTAGCCACCACCTCCGCTGCGGTTGAAACCTGCATTGAAAAACCACATGTAAAAGAGGCCTCAGCATGGCTATGCCCAAGGTTGAGCTCAATAAAGCAAGCAAATGCAAGTGATCCATTTGAGCTTCCCCTAGGCCCTTGCTACACTTCCTTGTCCCTGCCCTGACCCAACACCTAGAGTTGTTTGCAGACAGGTCTATGTCTTCCACTGGACTGTGAGCTGGCAAGGCACAGATTATCTTGGGTGTGTCCAGCTCTACATAGCTGTTCAACAAACTAAAAAGGATGTTCAGGAAGGATGCTAAGTCACAATCGAGTTCACTTCGTCACAGAAATCCTCAACATGCTAGGCCAAGTGGCCTTTCCTGAGCCTTTGTACAATTGTTTCTTGGACCTGAATCCCACAACACACCAAAACCAGGCTCAGCAGGGGACCTTCCTGAGCTGCTTCCTTGTCTACATGAACATTCCTGACCATTGAAGTAGGGTCTAGGACAGGATCACTTTTTTTTTCCCCCAAGTTTTGTTTCAAAGACACATTTTATTTTATGTGTGTGTGCCATATGTGGCTGGTACACAGAGGTCAGAAGAAGGGATTGGATACCTGGAGCTGGAGTTACAGGCAGTTGTGAGCAGCTCAATGTGGTTGCTGAGAACTTGAGCCCTCCGGAAACTGCTGGGCCATCTCTCCAACCCCATGTTTGTTAATTTAGGATCGTATTTTATTTTAGACACCACGCTTATTAAGAATCTGGGCTTTAGCTCACTAGACTCCCAGCTCAACTTAGCTGTGTGATTGTGGGCAAACAACTGCACTAAACTCTAAGAAACGTTCTTCATTTCTTTTTAAACCAAAAAGCAGTCCTATATTTATTTGCCCTTTGTCTGATCTAAGATGGAATCTAAGATTCCTCAAAGGACCGTGTGGTCAGACAGGGGAAGACCAG
Source organism: Peromyscus nudipes (assembly GCA_902168325.1). Taxonomy (NCBI): domain Eukaryota; kingdom Metazoa; phylum Chordata; class Mammalia; order Rodentia; family Cricetidae; genus Peromyscus; species Peromyscus nudipes. The sequence goes on from CABHPH010062133.1 coordinate 6,339, forward strand.
CACAAGAGACAACAATGTACTTGGGAGGCTGGGCAGTGGGAAGGCAGTCCAGAGGTTACAGAGTAGTGACTCCTGCCAGCCCTCCCCCACAGCCTGGCCTTGGAATCAAAGGATGGAGGAGGTAGAGTCTCACCTCCTCGGTAGTTGCCTCCTCCTCCACCACCGCCACCGCCACCGCCACCTCCTCCCCGGTTCTGAAAGCCTCCTCTGTTGCCTCCAGGGGGGCCTCGGTTGTCATAACGCTGGAAACCACCGCCGCCACCCCCACGGCCACGGAAGCCACCACCTCGGTTGTCAAAGCGCTTTTCTGGGGGTGGGCCGGCCTTGCGGCCTTCTTCATTGTACTGCCTCACCAGCTTGTCTGCTTCCTCTCGCTGGAGCTCGATGAACAGAACCTCATCCAGGAAGTCCCCAACATCAGGCAAAGTGAAGTTGGCTAGGAGGAAGTAAACAGGGAAAGCAGGTCAGCACCTTCTGACACCTGGCCCTCCTCATCCTCTGACAGAGCAGGAAGGTTGAAGGAATTCTAAAGTGAACAAGACAGGTTAAGATAAGACCCCTCAACTGCTTGGTGTGAACACTGGCAGGGGCTAACCAAGACTCTTTCCCTCCCTTTACCAAAGAGGACTTTGGGTCCCTCTAGCCTCACCTCCAGGAGCTGTGGCGGCAAGTACAGCCACATCCCTCTTTTTTCCACTGTGGAGCAAACTGAGGCTTGCCCAACTAGTGGGTGCCAGAGGTGGGAGATGGTACAGGCCTTTCAGCTTGGACTCTACACATACTTTTCTTCATGACACCCATCCTCATCTATCCTGAAAGTTCCTACCCAAACTGAGACCAGGAGCCTGTTCCCTCATTATGTGAGTGATGGGAGAGACAAAACAGAAACAGAGGAGACCACAGAGGGAATCATCAGGAGCTGGGGTTGGGGGTGGGGCCCCCAGGAGCCACTTGTTTCCTACCTTTCATTTCTAAGACTGCATGATCTGGGACATCTTTGCCTTCTTCGTCAGTTCTCTTTATTGTGCGGTCCTTTAGGTCCTCATCAGTTGGACAGATTACAATAGCTTTCCGCTGGAAGCCTTCAAACGGTCTCATTTTCCGTCTCTGGGCTGACCCATAAACATTTGTCTAAGGGTAGGTAAGAGGTGAGAAATGGGATATTCAGAGCTGTCTCTCCTGCAGGGCATTCATTATGTAGGGCAGTGCTGAGAAAGGTGTACTAGGGATCCTCCCAGCAGACTCAGGAAATAGCTCTTCTTCACTTTCTAGACCCATGTCCCAAATGAGGTGACTTAGGAAACACAAAGAGGTTGACTCGTAATAGCCGGGCTTTCCTTATTAATCCCATTTGTTACCGGCACTGCAGTTCACAAATCCTTCCCCTGTTCTCAAAGGATTATGTGCTTGCAGTAAAATATTCCATATAAGGTATAAAGCTTAAGGGAAGAACCTCTCCAACCACCCAGCATGGACCATACTTCCCAGAGTAACACTGGATTCGAATGTACACTTCTAGAAGTACTTATATCTTGCTTAGTATGAACGGGATTGCTACTGCATACACTCTTCTGAACTCATAATCCTCCTGCCTCAGCCTGAGTGCCAAGATTACAGTATTAGTTCTAAACGTCTTTTTTTTTTTCCGGGGGTGGGGTGGGGGTGGGGGTGTTGAGACAAGATCTATCATGAGACAGCCCTGACTGTCCAGGAACTCACTGTGTAGACCAGGCCAGCCTCAAACTCAGCGATCCGCCTGCCTTTGCCTCCCGAGTACTAGGATTAAAGGCGTGTGCCACCACTGCCCAGTGTTTCTTTTAAACAGTTCATTAGTGGAAAGGACATAACCTACCAGCCTTTCTGACAATTGTGTAAACTGCTTCCATCAACACCTTAAACCTTCTCTCTTCTCTCCTCTCAAACACTGGCCTTACCCACAAGTCTACTCATGGAGACTGACAAAGTGACAGCCTGTGCTTTTCCAAGGTGCAGCTGGCTACTGCTTTGTTTTCCTTCCTTGAGGCGGTAGGCAGCTGCCTCCTGGGCAGGTGCTGGCAGAATACATGCAATGACTAAGAGCAGCAATAACAACATCCAGTGACCAACACCCACCATGTGCCAGTCAAGTCCTTTGCCAGGACTGGGGAGGAGGAACAGAAAGCAAGACAAGGTATGAGTGACAGCTATCAGACAGCAAATGCCTCCAAGAGAGGTGCAACTTGGAGAGCCTGGCTCTATGTCAGAGCTTCAGCCTGCTACTCTGGATTTACTTGGTTTCTGGCCCTGAGAGGGCAAACAGTATGAAAGCCTCATGTTCACTACTGTGAAGATACAATGAGTTTATGTCAACTGAATCTCTGGGCCCTGGTTCACTTCTAGCACTCAACAGATATGAGCCACCACTGATAATGGTCATCACTGGGTGGGGTGCTGTGGATATTTATATCATGATGTCGAAGCAACCCAGACCAAAGGGAAAGGCTAAGCTGTTGCAGTCTCCCAAGTGGAAAAACAGTGAGGCAGGCAGAAAGAGCACAGGCTTTGGAGAAGCTGCGTGATGAAATTCCAGCTGTGCCATTGAGAATCTGTGAGTCTGTAGACAAGTCCCCTAGTTAGTCTGAGCCTCAAACTGCATCTGAGAGATGGGATCACAATGCCCTACTGCTGCCTCTGGTAAGGATTTGCAGATGTGAAATTTTGTGGCATGTGGCAGGGAAGGAAGCCAGCCACAGACAGGGTGAATCTCAACATACGGCCAACAGGGCCAACAGTGATCTGAGAGGCTTCCCAATGCAAACACCAGGATAAACTCAGCCTGAGGTACAAGAGATCTTATTTCAGGAGGTCAGAGGCTGGGGTACCATCACGGAGTGGTGGGAGATCCAAGCTGTGCGTGCAGCTGTTTGGTCCTAAACCAACGAGCTCCCTGGACTAACGCACATGGCAGGCTGAACGTTCTTCCCTACTCCCAGAACTTCCTGAAGGAAGCACAGCGATGGGGTAGAAGGCAGACACCTACATACTGTCTGCCTTCTATATATATAGTTACAGGGTAAAGCTAGGTCCTCCTCAGTACCTACACTAAAAGTGAAGCATCTGGCTTTCTTCAGCAATACTATTAAGTTTCCACCTGACACAAAAGCCAGAATGGGTGGTGGGCATTAGGATGAATGTGGCCCAGGCTATTTGCTGATTACTTGGTCCATTTGTCTGGTGCCCACAAGTGGTCCTGCTGTTACTCCTCTAACCTGGGAGGCAAAGAGAAACACATTCTGGATATCTGCTATGGCACACTACCCTGTCAAAGTTCCAAAGGGACAAAGAGCAGTAACCCTGACAAAGAGGCCAATCTCTGTAGCTTTACAAGAGGGATGAGGGTAGAGTAGCCTGGACTCACAAGTGGCTGACCTTTGTCTGGGATGAGGTGTGACTCTAAGGCATGTCCTTGAGCACTGAAGTACTGAGGAGTCCATTCTGGACAAGTTCTAAGAGTCTCTATCTCCCCTGCTGCTTCCTGGGCTTGGGGAAGGGAAGAAGAGCCATGCAAACACTCAGCTTTCCTGGAGGAAAGGAATGAACTTCTGGTGGCTGTTACCAAAGCAAACAATGAGGTCAGAGCCCTAGGGCGAGCCCTGCACTATGTGGTCTCTGGGGGCTCTGGGGCTGTTGCCAGGAGACAAGAACAACAGGGAAGTCAGCCTTTCCAGTCTAAATTCACTACCCAGCTCCTGCTCCTCCAGTCCCACAATGCTGGAGGATGTCAGCTCCAAGAGAGCAGCCAGGGCCTGTTCTCAAGCTGCAAACTACCTCTAACCTAGGCAGAAGGGAACATGGTAAGAGTGGGGGTTCTTAGACAGGATGTTTGATTAGTTCTGATGTGGGACAGTGAGGGCAGAGGACACAGCAGACACAGGTGGTAACTTCTGCTGACATTCTTTCAAAAGGCCTACTGTCTGATCTGTCTGCTCTTTCTTGTCCTATTCAACAGGGCCAGTCTGGCAGCAGGAGAAGTATGGGTGGGTTCCAGAGGAGCACATCTGGCAAAGAAAGCTTGTTTTGGGTTGAGTGAGGTGAATCCCAGCGGACAGAAGTACACACATAGGAAGAGGACTGGTCTGAGTGCCAGAAACCAAGCAGGCTTGAGGGTCTGGGGACAGAGGGGTGGGAGACAGAAACTTCCCTCCAGCGCCTGCTAACAAGAGGCAGTACTCTGGGGCTCTGCTCTAGCCCTAGGTTTGTCAAGAAAAAATGTAGCACCTGCCAACAGGGACAAGTGCGGGCCTAGAACCACAAGTTTTTTGTTTTATTTTCAATCTGGGTCTCAAAATGTAGTACTGGTTGGCCTGGAACTCAAAAGATCAGCCTGCCTCTGTCTCCTAAGTACTGGTATTATGGTATGCATCATCATGCTCAGCTAGAACCAAAGTGTGAGTGTGAGACTAAGTCAGAAAAGTAGTTGTATCCAGTCCTGACTGACCAATGCCCAGCCTGGCCTAGGCCCTGACACACTCCTGGAAGGGTCCCAACTCCAGGTGGGTAAGACAATTTCATTATCACTTGGAACACACAGCTCCTGCTGTGTATTCTGTTTCAAGGCCCTCTGATAGCCTAGGGACAGGCTAGAAACCTCATTCTATAACAGGGCCACCTGAAGACACAAGGCTCCCCTGCTCCTCCTGGGGCTTTCAATAGCCAGCCATTCTTGGTCAGGTTCCTCACCCCAACACCTTTGTACACATGACCAACCACCTGCTCTGAGGACAAGGCTCTGTCTGTTCTTCCATTCTCTTTACCCAGGCCTACCTTCTGAAAGATTTTCCTAGTTCCCACTACAGACCCAACTACCCAGCATCCTGCTACTTGGGAAGTTACCAGTACACAATCTTGCCCAACTTTAGGGCATGCTCCTTCCTTTATGAGGTCTTTGTTTCTCTTCTACTTTACCTCAATTTTTTTTTCCCTTGAGACAGGGTTTCTCTGGGCAGCCTCAGCTATCCTGGAACTTGCTCTGTAGACCAGGCTGGCCTCAAACTCAGAGATCTGCATGCCTCTGCCTCCCAGGTGCTAGGATTAATACCTCTATTTTTGATGCTCTAGATATTTCTCTCTGATACCCATACAATCTGAAGAAGCTGCTGAGATCATTATGGGATGAGAGCTGTGCCTATCTAATACATTCTAGTGCGGGGTTGGGGCCTGGCAAAGGTACAATCTTGGCTGCTCAGTCTCACCAGGCTTGTACAGGTGAGTTCTCTTCCAAGAATAGACACGTCTGAGGCTGGCACATATAATAGGTACAGAAGAGCTAAATGTAGGGAGTATGACTTGGGCTGACAGTCTGGGAACAGAGGTACTCCTATGCATTATCAACGTAACTCTCACAGCAGAGGCTGTGGGCAATGCCAGGATCTGTTCTAAACCTTTGCTTACATTCATACAACATTCCCTTTCTCATAATCTGAATTTCTGGAACATATTTTCAGAACTGAAGCTAAAACAGGAAAAACTAGTGGCTCTAAACCCCTTTCTTGGCCTCACTGATCTAGAGCTTCAGCCCCTGGCTGCAGCCTTGGGTTAACTAGAGAACCGTGTTCTTTACTTTGGAGAGTGGTTGGCCTGGTTCATACAGCCTGATCTGCATTCCTTCTGCAAGGTCAGCAGGCTGAAGACCATAGGCAATCTAGTGCAGCCCTGGTCCTGACTCCAGCTCCAAACAAGCCAGCACCTGGTACGAAGGCTGAGGACTCAATTCTACTTTGTGCTTGACTAAACTGCAGGACAGAATGGCACACAGTACGCTGAGTGTGCTAATTTGACCAGCGAAATTAAAGAAGAACAGGCAAATTCTTTCTGGGGACCCCAAAAGAGGAACCTTAGGGTACTAACACTCTCAGAACAGTAAGTCCAATTGGGTACAGACAGACTAAAACCCCAAAAGAGCTTAACAAGGAGAGTAGGGCAAAGTGAGTTGGGGAGCAAGTGAAGACATAGTTTGATTGGAGAACACTTGTCCAGCATTTGTAAGGTCCTAGATTCAATTCCCAGTACAAAGAAGTCAAGGATCTCCAGAGAGAAGGTTGAGTGGACCTTTCTGACAGGACTGGACTAAAGAAAAAGTACACTCATATACTGTCCCCAACTGGTCATGAAGACATGGTTCCTAGAGATTTCCTTCCCAGCATGCCAACCACCAATGCTAGTTACCAGCTCTTTTCATCAGGCCTTTAAACTCAAAGTACCAAGTAGTCAGTCCACACGTATAGGAGGCACTTCAGCCAGGTTATACGGTGGGACTTTAAAGGGTGTCCTGCTTGTTTATTCTTAGGTGTCACCCCCTTCCTGCCCCCACACCCCCACCCCCTTGAGAAGGGTTTCTTTGTGTAGCTTTAGAGCCTGTCCTGGAACTCGCTCTGTAGACCAGGCTGGCCTCGAACTCACAGAGATCTGCCTGCCTCTGCCTCTTGAGCGCTGGGATTAAAGGCGTGCGCCACCACTGCCTGGCTTACTTATAGGTTCTTAAGAGAGCATGAATGTAAGGTTTAACTACAGATCCAGGGACAAGCAAGTAAACAACCCTGCTGCGACTCCATAAAGTCTACATGACAAATGTCAAGTACAAAGCTACATAGGCAACAAACATGTGGAACTCATTAGATAGGGATCCTAAGCTATTTTCAGCCACTCATTCTTTTGACAATGCCGAAACCATGTATATTTTTAATCCAAACTCAAAACTGACCAAACCTTAACTGAAATGTAGATAGAATACCATGAGTTAAAGATGTGCCCTCCACTCATAAAAATGTGCCCAGCAACTAGACCACCCCTATTCTGCAGAGCAGGTAATGACATATACCAGCTGTCCCGAGATAGGTCCTGTGAAGGTGTGGGGCCAATAAGCTTTCCATTTTGCAAACTAGGATGCTGAGATCCACAGGATAAAGTTGGTTACTCACAAATGCAAAGCTAGCAAGTAACAGAGTTGGGGTTCAAGCCCAGCCTATGAGGCTTAGAAATCTTTGCCTCTTGGAGAAATGGCTCAGTGGTTAAGAGCAGTGGTTGCTTTTCCAGAAGACCTGGGTTTGACTCCCAGCACCCACATGACAACTTACAACTGTCTGTAACTCCAGTTCCAGGGGGTCTGATGCCTCTTCTGGCCTGTGTGGAGCCAGGCATGCATGTAGCATACTGATACACACTCAGGCAAAACACCTACACACATACATTAAAAAAAAAAAAAAAATCTATGCCTCTTTCATTTGCCTATGTGACTTTTGTCTAAGAATGAATGAATGAGCTAGTATGTCTGGGTCGTGGCCCTAACCCCAGATAGGGCTTAGAAAGCAATGTGAAGGGTCTATAGCTACACCTCGTGTACGGTGTACCCCTGGCCAGCACAGCTGCTACAAAACATTATGGAGAAATGAGAAAAGGGCTGGGGGATTTCTCATGCAGTGACTAGGCCTCCTTCCCTCTCCCAAGGACCGCTGGTCACAAGTACCTGATCGAGGATGTAGTTGCGTTTCTTTCGGGCAGCAATCTGAATGAGGCGGTTGAGGCACTGAGTGGCCTGCTGGATCAGGACATCCCAGCGGCCAGCATAGTTCCGCTGCCGACGCAGGCCCATCACCTGTGGACAAGAGGTAATGAAAGGCAAGTGAACCTAGGTACTGGACAGCACCAAAAAGCTGGGAGGTAAGTAAAGTGAGCCATAGGTCATCCTTACCCTCATCTTATCCATGATGGCATTGGTACCCAGAATGTTGTACTTCTTAGAAGGGTTGGAGGCTGCATGTTTGATGGCCCATGTGGTCTTGCCGGCAGCAGGCAGGCCCACCATCATCAGAATCTACAAGAATAGGACAGGGAAGGGTGCTGTGAAACAGCAGCAGCATGTGGCATGGTGGCATAGTGCCACCCTGGCTTGATGGTGCCCATGATGATGACTCTGACCTCCTGGCTGCCTCTGGAAAATGGAAGCAATAGCATCTATCTCAGTGCTGCTGTTGGGAGTCAAAGACAAGGCTTGTGAGATTCTGAGTCTAGGATCTGGCATAGGGTAAGCACTAAGTCATGTCCCACCAATAGAGGTTATAGAACGATGACTTTTCCCAGCCTCTGGCAGGAGAAAATGTGACCTTGAACCATGGACAGGTATGGGAAAACTGTACAGTCTCAAAGAGTCTGAAAACTGGAACTGAGTTGTGCCCATGGGTCATGAATTCCATTTAATCTTTATATTTAGAATTCAACAAACACTACATGTAACCTAAATGCAGAATAAGGGGAATTAATCTTTTTTGAGGCCACTAATATGTTAAGTCAGGTGTGGTGGTACACACTTATAGTCCCAGCTACCAGGGAGGCTGAAGCAGGAAGATGACAGGGGTCCAGGGAGTCTGAGGCCAACATGGATAATACAGCAAGACTGTCTCAAAGAAAGATGTATAGAGGGAGATTTTCATGCAGTAGGACACAGACCATAAAATATGTAAAATGACAGGACAGCAAATTGTTTGTCACAAGATCTCAGTTATAAATGGAGAACATCAAAAACAGGATAAACTCCAAAATCTTCAGATAAATTTATCTGTAAATGGTAGAATTATGGGAGATTTAAGATTTCTATACATTTCTTAATTTTTAAAAAACAAATAAAAAATGTTTATGAGAAACAACCGAGAGAGAGAGAGAGAGAGAGAGCGAGAGAGCGAGAGAGAGCGAGAGAGAGAGCGAGAGAGAGAGCGAGAGAGAGAGAGAGAGAGAGAGAGAGAGAGAGAGAGA
>CABHPH010062136.1:0-28031 GCA_902168325.1 Peromyscus nudipes
CCTCCCCCCCCCCCCCACACTCCCCACCCCTACCTCCCACTCCCCACCACCCCTTTAAGCCCTGGAAGCCTCCTTCCAGGTTCTGTCTTCTGAATCTGACTACTCCAGGAACTCTATCTAGAAGGGGACTGATGTAGCATTGTCTCTTTGTCGCTGGTTTCTCTTCTTCAATAATATCAAAGTTCGCCCACGCCGTAGCCTGGGTCAGAGTTTCCTCCCATCTGCAGGTGGAACCCGATTCCGTTGTGTGCACACCCCATGTTGTGTCGGTCTGTTCCTCTGTCGTGACATCCGGCGACGGTGTATGAAGCGGCTAGGAACAGGAGTGTGCAAATATGTCTTCCAGATCCTGCAGAGACAGAGTCTCACTGTGTAGCCCAGCCTGGCCTCAGACTCACAATCCTCCTGCCTCTCCCTCCCAGAATGCTGGGATTACAGGTGTGTACCACCATGTCTGACTGTACCTCATAGTCTTTTGGGTATATATCCAGAAGTGGAATTCCTATATCATCTAATAAATTTATTTTTAATTACATTATTTTAGATGTATTTATTTTATTTTCTGTGTATGAATGTTTACTTACATGGATGTATGTGTGTCATGTGTACCCCGCATCTGATGAGGTCAGAAGAAGGTGTCAGATCCCCTGGAACTGGAATTACATCTATAGGTCCCCCATGCAGATGCTGGGACCTGAACCCGGGTCCTCTGCAAGCAGCCTATGCTTTCAGTGGCCGAGCTGTCCCTTCAGCCCCTGCTAGCTTTACTTTTCAGATCGTGAGGCCCTGCCAGACCGTTGTCTGCAGAGCTATCCCGTTTGGCCTCCCACCAACAATGCATCAGGTTCCAAATCCTCCACCTCCCAACCAACACTCATCCCTCCCTCTGGGTTTGCTGGTGGCTGTCCTGATGAGTGGTGTGCAGTTTCTCTTTGCTTATGAGACAGCATCTCCGTGTGGACCAGGCTGGACTTTAACTAGCAACCAGTTTCCTGACTGTCTCCAGAGCGCTGGGGCCGCAGGTGTGTGTCTCCATACGGTCTGGCATGCAGTTTTGATTTGCATTTCCCTAATGGGTGGTGAAGGTGAACATTTTTTATGGCTTATTGACTGTTTACATAGCTTCTCTGGGGAAATGTGTCTATTTAAATCCTTTAATCTGTGTGCGATGGCCCTCCCAAGTGACTGTCAAGCTATCTGCTCCATTTCACACTTAATGTAGGACCTTCTCCACAGCCACCTTTGTTTTTACTTTTATTTATTTTGTGGTGTTAGGGAGCAAATTTGGGGCCTTATGCATTCTAGACATGGGCTTGCTACTGAGCTGTATCCCCAGCCTTAATTACCTTTTTAAATATCATTTTATCATATTTTTAAGATGTTACTGTATTTCTCATTCTGTATTACTCATATATAAATGAATATTCATGTATGAATATTATATGTATATATATCTAATATATATACATATATTACACACACACACACACACACACACACACATATATATTAGAGAGAGAATGCTCAGGCTAGCCTGGGACTTGCTATGTAACCCAGGGTGATCTCAAACTTGTAATTTGTAATTCTCCTGCCTCAGCCTCTTGGGATGATAGTCGCATAGCACCATGCCCATTTTAATTTTATAATATTTGATAATGATGATACATATGGTTGGGGTTTTCTTCCTAACTTATACTGAAATCTAGTTGCCATTGTAATAGCATTTGGAGGCAGGCCATTTAAGAGCAGACTCGGGCACAGAGGCTCTGCCTTTGAGGGTGACTTTTTTTTTCTTTTTTTTTTTTCCCCCTTTTTGGTTTTTCTGAGACAGGGTTTCTCTGTGTAGTTTTGGTGCCTGTCCTGGATCTCGCTCTGTAGACCAGGCTGGCCTCGAACTCACAAAGATCCGCCTGCCTCTGCCACCCAAGTGCTGGGATTAAAGGTGTATGCCACCATTGCCCGGCGAGGGTGATTTTTTTTTTTTTTTAGGCCCTTTGAAAAGGGACTTTCAGCAGTGGTAGCACACACCTGGAATCTAAGCACTTGTGAAGCTGAGGCAGGAGGATAGCCTAGAGTTAGAAACCAGTCTGGGCTACTCAAAGTGTTTGAGACCAGCTTGGGCTATGTGGTGTGTTTGAGGCCAGCCTGTGCTATATAACAAGAGCCTCCCCACTTTTCCCAAAGATTCTATAGTAAGTAGATAGACTAACGTGTAAGGGGGCTCTTTCTTGCCTGTTTACTTCTGCTGTGTGGGAAGATAGCATGAAGCCCCTTGCCAGATATCAACACCTGATCTTGGAGTCCTCTGGCTCTAGACCGGGAACGAATGGGTCTCTATAGGTTACAGATTCCCCCATCCTGGCATTCTGTTTCAGCCATCCGTGATGGACTGGGTGATGATGATGATGGTGATGGTGGTGGTGATTGCCTCACACTTGACCTCTAATTCTCTCACCTTCCAATCCCTTTGTATATCTACATGAAGCATAATATCACCCTGGCTTACAATCCTTCGATGGGTGCTGTATAAATGCATGAAGGTCGTGCTCCCTAGTACCCGCTGTCACTTCTGCGTCCACTCTCAGCTACACCATCACCTTCTGCTGGTCCACAGACTGGCCCTTCGCATCCTAGCAAGAACAAACTACTTGGAATCTCCTCGTTCATTCATTCATTCATTCATTCACTCATTCATTCATTCACTCCTTTTCATGCCCCTTTGCTGTTTGCTCTGTTCTTGGGCCTGCAATGCCTTCTCTCTGGTTGCCCGACAAGCTCTTGTATGTCCTATATAACCTCGCTTGGGGGCATGCCTTCTCGGAGATAATTTGTCACCTTTCCCCCTTCTGCTCTTGATCAGATCTAGGGCCTTGCACATGCTAGGCCAGTGCGATACACTGAGATACAGCTCAAGAAATTTTCCTTGGGATTAAAGTCTCATCTTGTAGGCCAGGCTAGCCCAGAACTTAAGATCTCCCTGTCTCCTGAGTTCTGGGATTACAGAGGTGTGCTACCGTGGTTGGCTACAGCTTCCTTCTTCACGGGACAGGAAAGCACAGCTGTTATTACGAGTGTCACAAACGTTTGGGGGAACTTTCAGGTTCATGTAACAACAAAATGGGGGAAGTTAGTTTCTCTCTAGATTTTGGTATGAATCACAAAGAAGTCACACGTGTCAGGCTCAGGGAGGGCATAGGAGATGTGTTTCAGTTTCCAGTCTAAACCCCTGAATAATTCTGAGGTGGTCATAATCAGGAAGTGTAAATGTTGGTGGGAGAGAAATGTCATTTTGACACAGGATGTGGAACTTTGGCTGGACTCCACTAGTCACTTTGAAACCTCTATAATATATTGAAATTAATATTATCTTGAAACATAATATATTGACATCTTTATTGAAAGATATCCATATCGAACGATATATCTTTCAGTAGTACACACAACAGCATGAATTTTCTTCAACTGGCCTTCGCTCTCCTGAGCAATTGGAACCAGGTCCACTTTCTCCCAGCTCCACGCTGCCCTCTAGTGGCAACTATAGGTATAGCAGTGCTTCAGGTTTTCTCAGCAGCCTCTTGGCTATATCCAGAGGAAGAACAAGGGCAGTCTCTCTCTCTCTGTCTCTCTCTGTCTCTCTCTCTCTCTCTGTCTCTCTCTGTCTCTCTGTCTGTCTGTCTCTCTGTCTGTCTGTCTGTCTGTCTGTCTGTCTGTCTCTCTCTCTCTCTCTCTCTCTCTCTCTCTCTCTCTCTCTCTCTCCAGAGAACAAGGGCAGTGTGTGTGTGTGTGTGTGTGTGTGTGTGTGTGTGTGTGTGTGTCCAGTACACCACAATCAAAGTCTCTAAGTCCTTGGAGACATTTGTTGCGTGCATTACTGGTGTCCTCTTCCCCATGCATCCTTGACATCTCTGAGCCCTCTGGAACTGGAGTGTGTAAGAGGTTATGGCTCTCAAAAGTGTGGTACATGACTGGTTATAGGTTTCAGAGGTTCCCAAAGAAAGCTCTCTCTTTTCCCTGAAAAGCTGAGAACAGCACACTCAGTTAGAGCTTCGAGGGAACTCCCGGGTGGGTCCCGAGGAAGACCTCAATTTAAGGAAGACAACATTGTCAGAGCTGCTGGACAGGGGTTACAGATGCTGACAGGTCCATCCCGAGGCTACATTTGTGGCTTTCCAAGCCTGCCTTCCCTGGTATTGATCTGGAGGAGCTCACTGGGAACAAGGAACTCACGCAGAATGCTCAGGTAGGGTAAGAGCAGAGACTGGAAACACATCTGCTTGTTTACCTCCTGGGTGGGGTATTGGTGAAATTACTAAGGCCACTCCACGTAGTTAAAAGGAGATTTATTTAAAGGCGTAACTCACAAATGAAGGGATAGGTAGATGATGGGTTCTGGAAGAGACGCAGCGCAGTCCGGCGGTGTTCTCTGGAGAACTTTCCTCGGTCTACCTCTCGCGTCCAGGTCCAGGAACCAAGAGAGCGCCGCGCATCCTGATCTCAGGTCTTCAGGCCCTCCCTTCTCCCGCCTTGTAGGCGTGATAGTTACGGAAGCCTCATTGGGTGTTGGAACTTCCAGACCAAAGCTGGAGTGGCTACCCACTACATCTCCCCCTTTTTGTCTAAATAAGAAGGTTCTAACTTAATACAAGATTATATACAAAGGAATGGTTATCAAATATTGTCCAGGAGTAATGAAGGATAATGACCTAGATAAGATGGGACTATAATCAGTGTAAACAATATCAAGCAAGAAGCACATACTAAAATCCAGAGATATATAGAGCATAGGTAAATGGCATGTTACAAAGATCATTCCAAAAGGTGTCCTATCCTAAAGAACCTGAATCTAATACTTAATATGTTCTATCTAAGATATTATATATACTAATTTGTAACTATAACTGCTAGTCTTCAATCCCATCAAAGACCTGAGAAGGAATATAATGGTACCTGAGAAATGGTAGATGGAGTGGGGCAGGAGGAGGAGGAGGAATCGGAATGGGAGATGGAACAGTCGTGATGTGGCCAGTTGCCGGGAAGTTTCCATAGAGGTTACTCACATATTCTGTGTCGTGGACACACAGAGTCCTTCCGTGCTCCCTCTGGCAGCAAGGAGGACTCATCTCTTTCTCCAGGAACCTCAGCGTCTAGATACTCGCAGAGGAGAACAGAAATAAAGATAAAACAACAACCACAACCACAATCACATCACATCTCCACAATCAGATGCTTCATTCGCTACCTTTGGGGTATTTTATTAAAACCACAAGATCCCCAGAGCTCACTAGCCATGGGCAAGCCTATTCCGAATAACTTGGACTGAAAACAGTTCCTTGGGGCCAGCAAGATGGCTCAGCAGGCAAAAATGCTGGTGGACAACCCTGGCTACCTGAGTTCAATCTCTGGGACCCACGTGGCAGAGGGAGAGAACCAACGCTTACAATTTTCCTCTGACCTCCACTCAGAGGCAGTGGTGACGTGTGTGTGTGTGTGTGTGTGTGTGTGTGTGTGCGCGCGCGCGCACACACACGCGCGCGCGTGCGTGAGCGCATGTAAAATTTAAAAATGTGTTGGTTGATTTTTATTAATGACTGACACTTTTCAGGACTAAAAATTGCACTTTATTTTTCTTGATTATCTTGTATCCTGTCTGTCTGTCTATCTATCTATCTATCTATCTATCTATCTATCTATCTATCTATCTATCTAATCTATCTATCATCTAAGGTATAAGGAACACTTTCCTGATTCATCTAGGACATAGTTAAGAAAAACCAGCTTTCAACCAGGCGGTGGTGATGCACGCCTTTAATCCCAGCACTCGGGAGGCAGAGCCAGGCGGATCTCTGTGAGTTTGAGGCCAGCCTGGTCTACAGAGTGAGATCCAGGACAGGAACCAAAAGTATACAAGAGAAATCCTGTCTCAAAAAAAGAAAAGAAAAACCAGCTCTCTTTCCCGTGAGTGTTGGTGAGGAAAATCACCCAATCACAGGGTAGGGGTAACCTCTATCTCACTTTGGTTCCACTGCATTGATTCAAGGTAAGGCACTGGTGGTTTTACCCACGGTTGCCCTGGCACCTTCTGTCAGTATAAAAGGCCAACAGTGCAGCCCAGGCCCTAAGAGGCCACACTGTGAGAAACACTGCGGTAGATTTTTCACAGGATGGCCTCGATGAGGAAGAAACTGGCCGTCTCACAATGCCAACACCACCTCCGTGGTCAGCATTGAGGCTGGAGAATTAATATGCCCTCCAGTCTTATGCCTGCCCCTACCGCGACCACTCTGGGTGCCCTTCTGCCTGCCGGACTGCGCCCCCTGCTGGACGGCCCGCAAACTTGCAAGCAGGCCTTTGCTTTATGAATTCTGCTCCTGAGCCTCAAGGAGAGAAGAGATGGTGGATCTGTGTTGAGGAGATGAAGTGGGGTGGGGGGGGACTCCTCTTTCTTCTACAGAAAGAAGTGTAGCAGCTGCCCCTGCACGGAAAGAGTGGAGCCCCACCGAAGCCCACCTTCAAAAGGAGTTGGGAAGACGTTATTCTTCCTGGCCGGAGTCTTGAAGGGACTTTATTAGACCTGTTGACCAAAGGAGTACCTCCTTGGTCAGTCACTTGCTCAGGTGCTCAAAACAGGTACGTGTGGTTGAGGGGAGAGGAAAGGCATCGGGTTTGGAGAGGAATGGAGAGAGTGGGTGCGGGGAGGAGGCCGAGTGGCCGGCATGCACACAGGCAGGCCCTCTGCTTGTACTGGTGCCTACTACACCCGTAGGCCTGGTCCTAGCCTTCCCGTGAGACAGAGAGGGCGTGGTCATTGTTTAGGAGCTAAGTCTGATAGCAGCAAAGGCCCAGGTCCCCAGCTGTTGTTTCTTTGTGTGTCTGAGGACACTGTTGGAGGTCATCACTTGTGTCAAGGACAGAGCAGGGTCGGGGCGCTCCTCCCTGTGGGAGGAGACAGCTGGTACCAAAAGCCTGGGCAAGGTAGCTCCCCAGCCAGCCTTCTCTCTTAGCTGTGAGCCCCTGACCTTACTTCAGGGTCCCCAGGAAAGGCCCAGATCCCTTCTGGTCTGGGAAGAGTCCCCTTGCACTTTCTCTGCTCAAGAAGTCACCTCTCAGTGCTAGCCACTTAGTGAGCCTTTGTTGAGCACCTACTATGCGTGTCCCTGATGGGAGAGGCTACAAAAGAATGGGGCCTGGGGTCCACACTCTATCAGAGGAAGCGGCGGCAAGCTGGCTATGGCCCAAACAGAACTGGCGACATGGTCAATGCAGATCCGACACCTGGAGGGGAGCAGAGAGGGCCTAGGGCTCAGCTGGCTTTGGGGAGCACCTTCCTGTGACCCTGAGCACAGAGGGAACAGGTTAGGAGCAGACACGATACTCGAACTGGAGCTAGTGGGTGCTTGTGAATGCCTGAGTGAGGGTGATGGTCAGTGAAAGGCCTCAGATGGGAATTCAAGAGGGACTGAGACAGATTGTTTATTAGAAGAGTTACTAATGTCTTGAATAGATAGACAATAGTGTGGCAGGGGTCTCTAAAGAGTGTTCAACCCCAGCACCAGGGAGAGACAGCATGGCTGGAACTCTGAAGAGGAAATCAGGGTCCATGCAGTAGAGGTGGGCCTCTCTTTTTATACCTTCCTAAAGATGGGGTGGTGGTACAGGTTTTATACCTTCCTGAAGATGGGGTGTTGGTACAGCTTTTATACCTTTTTAAAGATGGGGTGGTGGTACAGGTTTTATACCTTTTTAAAGATGGGGTGTTAGTACAGGTTTCGCAGTACAAGTTTGCAGCCGGCTCTTTGATTCTCAGGCAAAAGGCAGGGAAGGGAGCAGGATGCGTGGCCACCAATACCTGCTTTGATAGAAACTCACTTGCCTGGGTAAGACCTGGGTACCTGGAATCTATTAGCTAGAGATTCCCTGATGCCCCAGCAGTGCCTACCTGTCTGTATCTATACAGGGGAAGGACAGCCACAGGTACCGTGGTCTAAGCAGCAGCTGGATTCTAACCTTCTCTCTCTCTCTCTCTCTCTCTCTCTCTCTCCCTCTCTCTCTTTCCTTCCTTCCTTCTTTCTTTTTAAAATTGTGTCTATTTGTTTTGTTTTGTTTTTGAAGACAGGGTTTCTCTAAGTAGCCCTGGCTGTCCTAGAACCCACTCTTTAGACCAGGCTGGCCTTGAACTCAGAGATCCGCCTGTCTCTGCCTCGCCAGTTCTGGGATTAAGGACATGCACCACCACACCCAGCTCCAGCATTACATTCTCATAGTCAGGAGGCTCCCTTCTCCTCCAGCCTCCTCTTCTTTGCTTCCATGTAAACACTGGTCAGGTGGCGTGGCCCGGGAAGGGACATTATCCCCACTACCTTGCTCTTGGCTTCCTAGTCCCAGGACAAAGCTCCTTCTGACGACAAAAGGGACGATCATTTCTGTTCCTCTTAGATTGTTGCGTGGAGGAGGGAGTGTGGAAAGAGAAGAAAGGCGTCACAGGTCCTGGGCAGGGACCCTCTGGAGGCCCCGGGCGTGACTTTCCTGGGCTGCTCAGTACCTGGTACTTACAGAATCCTGACAGGGCAGCTGAATGAACAAATCACAGCTGCAAAGTGGGGTGCCTGGGGACCTACATAATTCTCTGGGAACTGGAGGGTAGTGTGGGAAGGATGGGTCAGCAGAGCAGCTACTCTGTCCGTACCCACACCTGGGGCCTGCTTTGGGGCAAGCTCAGGCCACATTTGGACATTTTTGTCCTGTGTTGTGTCTGCCCAGAAGGGGACCTTTGAGTGATTCTCACATGAGTCTCAGACCAGTGACGTCAGTGTGACCTGGCTAAAAACACACATTTCTGGGCCTGCCTCAGCCCTGCTGAAACAGAAGCTTGAGGTTGGGAACTAGAACTCGGGTGATAACAAGCCTTCTGGGACATTCTGAGATATCACGGTTTAGAAAACCACTGGCCTAGCATGGGCTAGCATGGGCTAGCATGGGCTCGCTCTGCTACACACCATGTGGAATGTTGCAGGCTCAGTTAAAGAGTAAACACTCTGTCATCAGCCCTTTGAGACAACTTTCCCAGAGGAAAAGTTAGGGTACATAATGCCTAGAATCAGGCGAGCTGTGCAGAAGGAGACCTAGGAGAGCTGAGGCAGGCAGGTCTGGGAGGGAGGGGTGCCTCTCTATATAGTGCGTGGGGTGGGGGAGGGGTAGAGGGAGAAACAGCCCTGCTCTGGAGGCCTGAGGGTTCAAAGGCACAGATATAGAAACTACAGCATCTGGGTTTCTACAGAGTAGTGTCAAATGGTCAGGGCAAGGTTCAGGACCGACTGGGAGTTGCATAGGAGAGGCCTGGGAGCTGGAGTCATCAGGCTGGGGGTATACTGGGCACAGGCCGTGGTCAGGGTGAGGCAGCCTTAGGAGAGCTCCGTGCTGGCCCGGTGTCCCAGTTCCCAGGTTTACTGACTGTTCGTGCGCCAGTCTAAAAAGCATTTGTTTATGCAGGGTGGGGCCTACACCTGGTTTGCTAGCTCTCCCCATTTCCATGCCCCACACCCCTTTCCCGTGCCCCACAGGGGCAGCCCCGAACCCTACCTACTTATTATGGGGATTTCTGGCCAGGCAGCCTGTTCTGCAGGGACCTGCCAAGGCATGGCCCAGCCCTAGGCTCAAAGCACAGGGGCCCAGATGACAGCTTGGAGGCAGCCTGGGGTGAAGGTGCCCCTTGTCTGTCTGTCACGGCACCTGGCTGGAGGCAGGAAGTCGGCAGAGAGGCTGGGGTAGATTTAGTGGAGAAGGAGCGAAGCTTCGCTCAAGGAGCAGGGAGCTGGAGGGAGAAGTGAGACAACAGGTTTGGGCAGCAGCGGGTGTGGGAGGAAGTCCGGGGCGCGTGGGAGATAGCAGAGAGCGCAGTGTGAGAAATGCATCTGAGCCCGTGGTGGCGGGGCCCCACCCAGCTGCTGCTGGAGCCTGCTGGAGCGGGAAGGCCCTCACCCTCCTCCCTCGGTGGGCCTTTTCCTGGGCTTCCTCTTATCCCCTCTCTGTCCAGCTTAGGCATCCCTGGAGCACAGAGAAAAGGGTCTTCCTCTTGGAGTCTTAGGGCTAAGGACAGAGGCCGTGAACTACTTCTGAATCTACAGACACTGACGGACCTCTGATAAGAACCCATAATTCAAAGCAGCGCTTGGTTTCTTAGGGATCTTTGGGTCCCGAGACTGATCCATTCAAATTTACAGTAGAAAAACCTAAAGTTGAGAACATTGAAGAAATAAACATTAAGTGGATTACTGAGCAGTTCACGTATGCCAGGCTGTCACCAGGGACCGAGGTATGGTTCCTGACTTGGCGTCTTCCTTGCTGTGGGTCACTGAGTGAGTTGACTTGCTACTGTGAGCTCTGTTTCCTCATCAATGGGATTAATAATAATGCCCTCCTCAAAGGGATTCTGAGACTTCAGTGAGAACTCACTGAAGGGCTTTGAAGTTGCACAGCGGAGGAGGACTTGCCTCGCATGCTCTGGGTTCAAACCCCTGCACCACCGAAACCAGAGTACACTAAGAACTTCACATCGGCTAAGTCCTTGCCTCATGCCAGACCTTCGCAAAGCCCTTTGTACACATTACCTCACCAAAGCCCCACAGCAATCCTCTGAGGTAGACACTATTATTATCTCCATTTTATAGATGAGGAAACGGAATCTCCCAAGGGTCAAACTGCTCAAGTTACACCAGATCAGATTTGCTGGGAGTGAGGCCGTCTGCCTCCAAGCTTGAGCACTGACTCACTCCGCCAGGCTCTGTCTCCTATGACACAGGCCTTCCTGACACAGGCTGATCTGTGGAGTGACAACTTTTCTTTGTTCCGGCAACTCTCTCTCCCTCCGTCTTCCACCCTCCCCACCTTGGGGTCCGCTGTAGACACCTGGTCCCAGAGCAAGGGTAGATAGGCTCAGCGTGGAGTGGAGTGGGCGTGGAGAGGGGCCTTGGGCTTGGCTGCCACTGAAGCACGGTCCCTGAGCAGAGTGGGAGGGCAGGCTGGCAGGGCACATGAACCGACGTTGTCATTGGCTAATTTGGGTTCTTCTGCTTTCCAAACAATGCCTGGGCGGCTGGGGCTGGCTGACAGGTGTCTGCCCCTGAAATGACTGACTCTGCTACCCACGGTCTTGTAAGGCTTAACTCTCCTGGCCCGATACTTCCTTCCTCCCATAGGCTATGGCCTTTCTAGCCCTGGGAGAGACAACAATGACATCGGGAACCAGCGTGGCCAAAGGCTGGACACTCTTCACCGAGGCCTTCTAATTCGCCAATTCCCATTCAGTCTTTTTCCTAGTCTTGCCCCACCCCTGTTTCCAGCCTAGAAAGCCCTGGATACTCCCCGCACTCCCCTTCCCTCCCTCCTTCCAGCTCAAACTGCCCTCAGACTCACAGCAATCCTCCTGCCTCGGTGTCCCCAGTGCTGGGATTACAGACATGCGCCTTCACGACCCACTTCTGTTCTGTTAATTCCTCATTGGGTTGAGGGCCGAGTTCTGATCGTGAGGGCCATTCTCCCAAGGCACAGCTTCTATCAACAGTGCCTCAGATTTTCCCCGGGGACTTTTAAAAGAGGCTAAAGGAAGTCCATCAGCCTGTCCCAAGCAGGGGCTCCCCGGAGGCAAAGAGGAGTCCCTTGGAAGCCAGCCCCTAAGGTCATGACACACCCCTAAGCCAGTTGACCAATGAGAAAAGTCAAGGTTCTAAGAGAGCCCTGGGGAGCTGGTTTGTTGGGCCTTGAACCTACATTTAGGTTAGGTTCTGGAAGATCGGTGTTACGGTTGGGGATGACGCTGAGGTGGGGCGGGAATGGGGGGGGTGAGCTAAGCCGCTGATTCAGCAGAAAGTAGGAATTGGAGGGGAAGCTGGTGAGGCATTAGAATAAGAGCAGTTCTAGCGTTTTCCATGGGCAAGTGGTCATCTCAGGAAACGGAGGACCGTGAGAATGGTGGGTGAGGGTTAGCGCCGGGACATAGGTGCGGCTGAGTGCGTTCTTCAGCTCCTGCGGTCCTACCCTGGGCTGGAGAAGCCCCAGTGCCTGCAGGGCTTCGTGCATTAGGAGAAGGCTATCTTCTCATTTGCTCAGTGGACAGCTATGGGCCTCAGCAGAGACAAAGACAAAGATGGAGTGTGTTTGGATTAGACAGAAGTACAGAAGTGGAGTTAGTTAGTTAGACTAGTGCTAAAATTAGGGAAGCATCTGTGACAGAGGGACTGTGTGGTAGATCAGAACCGCTCGCCACATGGTCTCTCCTCTCCATGTTCTCCTGGACTGTAGTCTTCCTCCACTGACCTCCTGTCATGCTCCCAGCAAGAGAAAAGCACGCTTTCAGGAAGGGCAAGCCCTAGGGGGCTGTGTTTTTCGCCAGGAAAGTGTCAGAGTCTGCCTTAAGACTGCCTTGCTTTGGGTACACTCTACCTACCCTAGTTCTTCTCACTGACCTTGCCAAGTCCACTGCTTTTCTGGCTGGCCCCAAGTGTACCTGACCATGAAGCTTGGGGCCCTGCAAGTCACTGGAGAGAGCCTGTTAAGTTCTTATTGTTGCTATAATAAGCCACCACAAGCTTAACCATTAAAAAACAACACACGTGCCGGGCGGTGGTGGCGCACGCCTTTAATCCCAGCACTCGGGAGGCAGAGCCAGGCGGATCTCTGTGAGTTCGAGGCCAGCCTGGTCTACAAAGCGAGTTCCAGGAAAGGCGCAAAACTACACAAGAGAAACCCTGTCTCGAAAAACCAAAAAAAAAAAAAAAAAAAAAACAAAAAAAAACAAAAACCACACGTTTTCTTATTGTCCTGAAGGGCCAGTGTCCAAAACCAGGCTCCCGGGGCTGGAAAACGAGGTGTTTGCAGGCCTGCTTCCTTCTGGAGGCCAAGGGAGGCTTTTCTTTTCCTCTTCTCAGTCCTGGAAGCCACCTGTGATCCTTGGCTGGCACTTACTTCCTCTGCCTTGGAGGACAGTGTGTTGCGTCTCTCTTCCTTGACCTCTGTTTCATTTACCACATTTCATGCCAACCCTGACTGAGCCTCATGCCTCAGCCTGAAAAAAAGGCCCCGTGGTAACTCAGAAAAGCCTCCCATCTTCCACCTCATCTGCCATGTCCCATTGCCATATAAAACATCATATTTACATTGTCATTAGGAGATGGGCGTGTTTCTGGGACCATTATCCACGTGCCACAGGAAGTTCTGCCTGGGGACTCTGGAGAGCTATGAGTGCTGCTTCTGGCTCCATGTCTGAGGAGAAGCCAGACACAGCCTGAAGGCTCTGGGATAGCCGCCCCTGCAGAGGCAGAATAGGAAGCGGGGGACTTGTTCCTGGACAGAGGTCAACGGAAAGGATGGCGACCTTTATTGGAAGCAAGGGGACCAGTCAGGAGAAAAGTAACAGAGGCACACTATGTAAGGACAGCGACTGGTGTAGCAGAGCAGCAACATTCAGGGGTAGACCCTTAGCTAGACAAAGAAAGACATCTGCTGGAGATCACAGGGCCTACCTGTGGGTGGGCTCTGGAGGTCTCTGCACCTACTTCCCTGCTCAGAAAAATTGGAGCATGCACAAGGACTACAGGGCACACCAGACTTAGTTTTGAAGGCCACTTCTGAGTTCTATCAGGAGACAGACCCTAGAGAAGTCTGTGGGCTAGAGTGCAAAGCCAAAGTTGGAATCATGAGTCCGGGTGGACCTGAGGGAGAGAGCTAGATGCTGGGAGCCACATGGTGTGGAGGGAACACAAACAGAGGTAGAACCCTGGGAGTCAGCACAAGGGGCTCCAGGCCCTACTTTTCCCAAGACCCTGCCCATGGCTTTGTATTTCCAGCAGAGGACGCCCTCCTGGGTGGTCTACATTCACAGTGACTTGCCGTGAGCATATAGTCACCTGACTTTCGGGTTGTTTGGGTGTGCTTCTATTTTGTGCTTTGTCATATCTTTGTTTTCCTTTTCAAAAAGAAGGTAATTCATGCACACAACTCATTTTCGGTGTGAGGTCTTAGAAGAAATTGATCGTGGGTGCTGGAGAGACAGTTCTGCCTTTAGAGAACCCGCTGTGCGCTGAGTTTGACCCTTAGCACTGACATCAGAAGCTGGGCACGTCACCCCAGCACTGTGGAGGAAGACATAGTCTGGTCTCTGGGGCTCTCTGGCCAGGCAGCCTAGATGAATCAGTGGACCCCAGGTCCCAATGAGAGACGTCTCAAAAAATACAGCAGGTGTTTCTCAATGAATAGTACCCTAGGTTGGCTTCTGGCCTCCACATTTACCAGTATACCTCTGTAACACACATGTATGCAACACACACACACACACACACACTCCAAATGTAAAAAAAGAGATTCACAAAAATGCAAGGCAATAAGCCCCAGTGGACCCTTCCCCCAAAGCTCCTAGATTCCTCTGCTGCAGCTGTTCCTTGTGATTGACACCTGTCTATTTTCTACTCCAGCCTCTCTGCTTGGAATCCTAAGCCCTAGCCCCACAGCTTCTCAGACCCTGCCCTTTCTCCCTGGCAGCCATCCAGCAAGAGGCTTCCCAAACATGCCCTGTTAGAACAGACCTGGAGTCATCTCTGCTGGGCAGAATATGAGCATCCTCAGCGCAGGTTATTTATTTCTTCTTGGTGGGTACTGGAAATGCCCTGCCTTAGCTCACCCTTGCCCACCAACTCACTCCCTCCCTGAGCCTACTTCTGACCTCCCAGAGAGGTCAATTCTCTGCCTGTCCTGCCTAGCCTGGGATCTTGGCCCACAAGATGACCGACTATAATAGCCACAGGGATTAACATAGCAGGCATTGTCTTTCTCTGACTATAGGGTGGGTATTATGTGTTCATCAACAGTCCTAAAAATACCCGGTAAACAGGTGCAGCTCTATGGTCCCAGCCTCCTGGGGTCAGTCAGCCTCGGATTGACATGAAGATTAAGCAGGGAAAAGACTGTTAGTCTCCTCGGGTTCAAGAAATGGAATGTGAGGTGCTATTTGGAACCTGGACAATGGGGACTCCTTAAAGCCCACCTGAAGAAGCCTGTAGAATGTCTGCAGATCCTCAGGCTTCCAAGAGCATAAAGGTGACCCTGCTGCCACTGTGACTCAGCTGGGCCCCAGAAACATGCCACCCAAACCCTGCAGGGAGCCTCCAATCTCACTGAGACCAGAGTCACCAACAGTTAGGTCTTGGGTTTTTGGAGGTTTTTGGAGCATGGGCTGGGACTGCATGTTCACAGGTCCTGGCAAGAGAGAAAGTGTCAGTCTGCTACACCCTAGTCCTTCATGGTTCCTCAGGCCTCCCAGTGCCCAGATCTCATTCATCCCGCTTCCTGTTCTCATCTCTGGGCAGCCCCAAATCTGCTCTGGTCTTTTACTCTCTACCTTCCCCCAGTGGAGTGCTGGTTTCCCCCAGTCGGAGGCTCTGTGTGTGCAGGGCTTGTGTGTGCTCCTGATGCACACGCACTGGTCTCTAAGCCGGTGTGCCCCATGGTATACACTGCAGCACGTATCCACCCTGTGAGGTGTGTATGGTGGGAGGGGGTGGGAAGGAGGGGCAGCCGGAGGGACAGTGGCTGTTCTATTTTTACTGGCCAGTTGCCGGAGGCCACAGTTTTCATAGCCTGCCCTCAGCTCTGCCCCCACAGTCTGCAGTCTGTGCTGAGGCTCAGGCCAGCCTGGCTCCACGAGGACTAAACTAGGTAAGTGTCTACAGCCCTGACTGTGGACCTGGGCAAGCCTGGGTAGAGAGCTGGGATTTCGTTTAAAGGAGAAATAAGGTTTGGGAGATGGACGGTGTTTCTTGTTTGGGTAAGTAGGCTTGTCGGTAGAATACTCTCTAATACTCCTAGCCCTTTGTCCCATAAAATGGCACCTCTCCTGTAAGATGCTGTGGGGGGCGAGACCTGGAGGGACGGAAGTGTCCAGCATGTTCCTCAGGAGCCCGAGGCAGAGCAAGCCTAATGGACTATGCTGTCACGAGAAATTGCAGGCAGTGGCATGAAGGACCATGCTCTCGGTGGGAGGGGTGGCTCCGGGGATCAGGGAGTCAAGGCAGAGGGTCTGCATTAGGGGGTGTCTGGGGAAGAGTGACAGTGATCAGAGCCTGCAGTGTTAGGACAAGGAGGTAGATGGCTGGCATGCAGGACTCTCAGGAGGCAGGTCCAGAGGCCCCGTTGACCAAAGAGACCATCTTATTTCTTTGTCCTTTGTCCCTGACAGGTGCTTTTAGCTCTCTTTGCCCATCTCATCTGCACAGAACACGAGCAGGTAAAGGCAGACTGCCAGTTCTCTCCACGGCTTCTGGCTCTGAGTTGTAGAAGGAGTTGTTGGGGTCCTCTCGTGGGGGAGGCAGATGCCAACAGCATTTGGGCTGAGAGCACAAAAGCCTGTGAGCACATAAGCTGGGACAATAGCCACACTGTGATGTTGGGAGGAGTGGGGGGGGGGTGCGAAAGGCAGCCTCTACCCCAAGTTTGGAGGTCACAGACCCAAAGAAGTTCTAACACTGGATTTCCTGGCCACGAGCTTGGGAATCCAGCTTGTTAACACCCTATTCAGGAGCATGGGGATAACCTTGAACTAAGACCCAAGGTCAGGGGTGGGGAGCAAGGGTGGAGCTTGAGTCCAGTTATATGTCTGAGTTCCTATTAGGTGTATCAAGAGGCCAGTTCCTTTCTCTATGCTGTCTCTCACACAGGTCTACACACTCACACATACTCAGGCTTGGCGTGGAAAGCTGACAGCTTTTCCACACTAGGGGCCTCAGGGCCCAGAAGGTGAACCTTGAGTCAGGCCCCAGAATCTGTTCCCTTCCCTCTAGTTATGTCTTTTCTGTTATCTCCTCGTCTTCCACTTGTAGTACAGATGGAATTCAGCCCTCCAGTCTCCCTGCTATCTACATCCTGGCTTCTAATCAGGTCCCTGCTTGTCTTCCACAGAGCCTGTCAAGGGGTCCTGCCTGGTGGGTGTCAAAGTACATGTCAGGGCCTCGTGCTTGATGTGAGACCCCTGGGCCTGGCTTTTGTCAGTGAGGCAGTTGGGGACTGCCTGGAGCTTGGCGGGAGGCCCAGGCTGGCCCCAGCTGTGGGCCCCACCCTGGCGACAACAGGCTTTCTAAGGGATTGAGGAAGGACAGACATGGCTAACTGCCCACCAGGGCGAAGCACATCCTGGGGAGACAGATGTGAGACCTACTCAGCTACGGCTTGCATTCCCAGAGGCCCGACAGACATGGGTGGGATGGATCGTTGTCAGCCAGTGTTTCTTTTTGGACTTCCCCAGTATCTTCAGGAGAGCAAAGCCCTTGACCAGCAGCTGTGCATGGAATCTAATTTCAGCTAAGCATGTTGGGAATGCATGGATGGTTCCCACACCTCTTCCCCTGCACCCCACAGGGACAGCTGAGACTCCGGGGTCACCTCCCACCTGGCCTCACTCTCCCCACGACAGAAGCATAGGTGGAAAGCTCCCTAACAGGCTGGGATTCATGAGAGGAGGGCCAAGCATGGTTACTGGGCTTGGTGTGTGTGTGTGTGTGTGTGTGTGTGTGTCATTCTTCATGGGCACAAGAAGGGTGGCTATAGAATAACATCACTGGTGGACCCCTTGCCAGGCTCCTGTAGTGCTCCAAACTAGGTTCACGAACCAAATATAAACATGGGCTTTGAACTCCATGCCTGCCCTCTCTATATACACCATTCCGCCCACTCTTCACTGTCTCAGACCTCCTGACCCACCCTCCACATTTGTCCCCAGCCTGGCTGCTCCTGCTTCCCTGAGCTTCCTCCCCGTCATTTCCTCTACTGTCCGCCTACCTACTCCAGGATGCTCTATGTCAGGGTTCAGACAAGAGGGTGAATCAGGCCGGTAGGTGTTGCAGCCTTCAGAACCCCAGTGTGGCCTAGGTCCAGAGACAGCCTGTCAACGGCTTCGGATGGCTCCATGGTTGTGCCTTCTCAGAGGATGCCAGACTCCTCTACCAGCTCCTCTAACCAGCGCCATTATGCCTTAGTTATTGAACTTGCTTTGCTTCCTAGTGAGATTTGGTTTGAATAAAAGGTCCAAGGGCTAAATATTAAGAAGCACAACACTTATCTAAGCTCCAGTTCTGCAGAGAGGAAAACTGGCCAAGAAAGAGTGAAGACACACTAGAATTTTTTTATCTCCTGCCTTAACCTCTATGCAGGGCTTCTTGCCACCTACCCAGGGCTGCTGGCACCTATTGAGTGGCACCTCTGGAGTTGGGCCAAAAGGTACCTAGCTGCCAGCTTCACGTCAGCTTCTGTTCTGCTCTGTTCCTCCTGCACCTTCCCTGAGTCCTAATCCACAGGTGAAGTCTGAATTCAGCTGCATGTTCGAGTCTCTCTCGATCAAGTCCCATTCTTTACTTTCCAACCACGCTGTCTACAGATTCCATTCTGTTTTGCAGCGCAGTCAGCGGGTATTTTTCTGGAAATAGCCGTATGGAAATGTGTTAGGTTTTGCAGGTCATAGGAGACTTTAGTCCATGTATTCTGTTTCGTCGTTGGCTAAACAGAGCAGATGAGGTGTCCTGTTGAATCTGGCATGTTGACTACTTCCTGCCGTCTAACTCCCCACCCCTACTAGGGGTTCACAGCCGAAGGCACATCTTTTCCATTAATGATTCCTCTGTATTCTCTAGGTGCCGCCTTGCTACCACCATGCCGGAAGTGTAAGTTATCCCCATGCAGGGCTCCTGGGAGGCATGTCTCCCTTCACCACAGACTTCAGCCTGACAGTTGTGGACAGCCTGGTTCACCCCTCCCCAAGCTACTCCCAGCAGCAGCTCCAGAGATAGGCATGGACCTTAGTGCCTGGTCCGCACTCACTGCTTCCCTGAGGTGTCCAGTTCTCTAAGCTGAGCAGAGCTCACTCCCAGGTCACCCTGGAGGATGTGTTTGGCCTGTGCTTCAGAGATGGCTTGTCAGTATTGATCGATGAACTGGACACACTAGGCTACCACGTCATGTAAGCATGGCAGATCAATGCAGGCCCAGGGATAGAAGTTTTTGCTTTAACTGTGGCCTTCTATCAAAGCTTACGTGGTCTCCCACTAGATCCCCTAGAACTATGAATGACCAACATCTCCCAGAAAGAAAGTCCAGTAGCCTAGAAGGTTGTTGGGTTTTTATACTCTTATGTTCTGAAACCCTGAAGTGGTTCCCCCTGCCCTATGGCTGATGTCGTTCAGACATGTCGTCGCTACCTGCGGCCTCCTCTCCAAGCAAATCTGCTTGGTTCTGTGGCTGCTCAGGTCGTGTGCTTTGTTCCAACTCACTCTATGCTCTGCTCTTCCCTCCGGTCCTTCCTATGACGGATGCCTAAAAGTGAGGTGAGTGATCTCGGGGGTTTCTTAGTTCTTCAGACTGATGAAGGTGGGGTGGGCCTGAGAAGTCAGAAATTGGGTCAGAGCCAAGGTAGGGATGGGGATGTCCGTGGCTGAGAAAACTCCCAGGACATGAGAAACTGTGAGTGAAGATGCTATGTGATGCTGGGCTCCCAGGTTGCCGGAAGTCGATGCTTCAGGGCACAGTGCCCCTCACAGACATTCATGTGACTGGGACCACAGATTGGGGCATGACTTCGTACCTTTGCTGAGTGAAAGTGCTTCCTCAGCCTCTCTCAAAGCTCCTGCATCCCGTGGGGCATCATTCTATTGAAAAGCTGATGCTGTGCGAAGCCACATCTGAAAGGTGAACATTGAGGAAGGAGCGAAGCTGTGGCCTTAGGTTCTCCTCAGGACTGTGGTCACCCTGGTTCTGGACACCCTGTGATCCAGATTTCTTCAGGCTGCTGAGAACGCAGCCTGAATATCGCCTGGGGATGGGGACTGAAGGAAAGGTGATGTGCTGACTCAAGCGGAGAGGTATGGTCACTGGCTGAGGAACACCTGGCCTGGATAGTCTCAGGAGAAGCAAATATACTATTTTCCAGTGACCTATGAGCTTGAGTTTTGCTGAGGCTCCTCCTAGAGTGGGTCCCCAGGGACTGTTGGTTAGCTGAAGAGGCCATATATTTCCCGAGTGGTGGGGAAACAAGGCTGTGGAAGGTCATTCCCCAAGGTGTGTCTGGGTGGGTGAACCAGGGGCTGTAATGGCCACAGCGACCGGCCGTTTCTCTCATTACCTGGAGTGTAGGCTTCCAAAGATGCAAAGATAAGCCACTGTGAGCAGATCAGAAGCTGTGTGCGCTCAGTGTGCTAAAGCTCATCCACTGCCTCTCCCAGCCACGCCCCCAAAGCCTCATCACTTCTGCCTGACATACGGCGGGGACAAACCACAGCTGTGCTCTCTCAGGGTGGATCACGCCTGAAACAGGCCGGTACTCCATGGGAGCAGCAAGGAGAAACCCAGGAGGGACACAGGGCTCCTGTCCTCATCGTCCCATTGGTTAGCAGGGAAGTGGCTCTGTCACCTTCACCGCACCGGGGCCACTGCCACAGGGCTGGGACTTTACAAATTCTTTCCGATAAGTTCTTCCATGATGGCCCACGTTCTTCCATGATGGCCCACAACATGTGAGCCTCCTGCCTCAGCCCCCAGAGTGCCGAATTTACACACATGACCCACCATACCTGGCCCTGGAGGGAACTTACAAAGAGCTATTAAAACATATCTATCTAGTCATCAAGAATTTGCCTGCAGCCCTGCGGTTGGTGGTGCACGCCTTTTATCCCAGCACTCGGGAGGCAGAGGCAGGTGGATCTCTGAATTCGAGGCCAGCCTGGTCTATAGATTGAGTTCTAGGGCAGCCAGAGCTACACAGAGAAACCCTGTCTCAAAAAACAAACATAATTTGCCTGCTCGTTTTGACTAGAAGACACAGCAGTGATTTCATATCGTAGAGATTTATGTGGGTGACGGTGACTTATAAAGCAGTTTGATGTCCACATAGACATGCTTCACTTATTTGGGAAACATGTAGCATATGTCTCTGGCAGGAAAGAACATCAAAATATAGCTTCATTATCACCCGGAGTGCTAAAACATACGCCCGTTTTAGGCTTTTCGCGAAGGTTGCTCATCTGTGCCCTCATTTTATCTTGGTGGCGTTGTGAACTGAGTACAGCTGTCAACATGCAAGGAGGCATGCTTGCAGACTCCTGCAGAATTCTGCCAGCCGCAGAGTGGGGACTGGAAGGTGGGGCTTCAAGGAAGCTGCCTGCAGCCTTCTCTGAACTTGACTGGTTCAGTCCCTAAGATGAGCTTGAAAAGCCCTAAAGTGAGCAGAGGATTCTGGGTAACGATGAAGCCCCACAGCTGGTACGTCCTGGTCTGGACCAGAATTCCAGTTTTATAGCCTTTTACCTTACCGCTGGTCTCTCTTTCTCATCCTCAGAGGAAATCCAAGATCACTGCCTCCCGCAAACTCATGCTGAAGGTGAGGCTGGTCCCATGGGAGATAGAGGGGCAGCCATGCAGCCCTGAAGGGGTGTGGAGGGCAGGGAGGGGAAGGAGGTGACCAAGCAAGGGTAAGGGAAGAAGCCTGGCCATTGCCAGAGCTGACTGGTGACCAGTGACTTGTATCCTGCTCCTCCGGGGTGCCTGAGGCGCAGCAGGAAATAGCCTGGGGAGGGAATCCTTGGTGGAGGGAGAGGAAGGGACCATGGTTCATTTTGATATGTTTCTCTCTTTGGAGCTCTGTGGGACAAAAGGGCTTACAAGGAGGGAAGAGGGAGACTGTGTGGGTAAGCAAGCTCCGGGGCTCAGGAATGCCACTTGGTGTGACTTACACACTGCTTGCAGCTACTGCACACACTGCCAACACTGAGTGATGGCCTCAGACCTGCCGAGTCCGGAGGCTCTTTCCCCTCACTTGATGGTGCTGGTTAGGGAATATGAGGAACCAGCCTTGGCTCAGCGGCTTTGTCCTTTCCAGAGCCTGATGCTAGCCAAGGCCAAGGAGTGCTGGGAGCAGGAACATGAGGAACGAGAGGCTGAGAAGGTGCGTTACCTAGCGGAGCGCATCCCCACACTGCAGACCCGAGGCCTGTCCCTCAGCGCCCTGCAGGTAAGCCTGGCCGGCTGGGAAGGACCCTCTGTGGGTCTTGTACTAACACAGCTCTGTAAACTACAAGGTGCCCTCCCACCCCCCACGCCAATGTGATACCCCATTTTATAGACTTGAGAGGGTGGTCCCAGAGGGGAGAATGGACTTATTGGTCAGAACCAGGGACTGGCTTCCCATCAGTTGGTGCGGTGGGATGGCCTGGGAGATGGGCAGGATTTAGGAGGGCCCATTCCTCCAAAGATTTGCCCCTCTGTTTAGAGATGAGTCTTTACTGTTTTTAATTAATTAGGAGTTGCTTTAACACCAGTGACTGAAGAGAATAGGCTAGATGCAAATACTTCCACGTGTCTCCTATGGCAGTGGCTATTTTAATTTTATTATTTTTGTTTAACATGTAGTTGTCAAATCTTCTACTATTAACTTATGTTACTTTTATGGTAAGAAGACTATTTTTTAAGAAAACAGCTATGAGCCTGGTGTAGAGGCATGTGTTTGTAGTCTCAGCGCTCAGGAGGGAGGGGCTGGAGGATTGTGAACTAAAAGCTTTTTCATTAAAACATTTTTATACACTGTATTGTGATCATATTTTCCCTTCCCCAACTCTTCCCAGGTTTCTTCTTACCTCCCAGGCCACTCAACTTTATGTTGTTTCTTTCTCTAATAAAAGAAACACAACAAAAAACAAAAAATCAAAATAAAGAGGAAAGAAAGAAAGAAAGAAAGAAAGAAAGAAAGAAAGAAAGAAGGAAAGAAAATCAAGAGTATGGTGGTGCTCACTTTTAATCCCAGCACTCAGAGGCAGAGGCAGGCAGATCTGTGAATTCAAGATCAGTCTGGTCTACAGAGTGAGCCAGGACAGAGCTACATACTGAGACCCTGTCGGGGGAGGGGGGTGTGGGGGTTTTCAGTCCAGCCGGGGCTACATATTGACATGATCTAACATTTAAAAAAAAAAGCTAGAAAAAGGAGGCACACACAGAGCAGAAAAGAGAGCAAAGGCTTATGCTCCGAGGTGTTCCTCTGATGGAGCCTCTAACAGCTCCTGTTGGGCTGTAGCGCCAAGCATGCTAAGTGTGGAGACAGAAAAGGGAGGCTGGAGCTGGCGGCCCTCCCCTCTCCTCCCCTCTCAGCCGTCACTCTTCTCCCTCAGGACTTGTGCCGAGAGCTACATGCCAAGGTGGAGGTGGTGGATGAGGAGCGATATGATATTGAGGCCAAATGCCTCCACAACACGAGGGAGGTAAGGCCTAGGGAGGGTGAGGAGGAGGCTGGGCCTGTGCGGGGTGGGTAGGGTGGGCATCATACGGCCCACCTCTTTCTATGGGGCCTTGGAGGCAGCCTCTCAGCACGAAGCTTTAGTTTTCCACCCTGGCACCATAGGCCGGGAGATGGACAGGAAGGGTAGTCACACAGGAAGAGAACAAACTTCCTCCCCACCTGCCATGTGAGCTCTTCAGAAGTTCCTGTCTGCGCTCACCCACACACGTAATCAGTTGTCTGTTAATGACACCTTACTGCTGTGAAGGGCTTTCATGTGTGTTGCAACCTTTGATCCTCCCTACATGCCTGTGGGTGACATGGGGACCATTACCCGACCCTGACAAATGAGGACACCGAGACTCACAAAGGCTAAGAACTTGCTTGGCTCGAGTCACAAAATGGGGGTCCTAGTCTGCACCCTGCTCTCTGGTTCATACTCCCATACTCGGTGCTCCAGTAGACAAGAATGGGGAGAGGTGGGACTTCCTGTGCAGGTGGGCTGCTTCTGAGCAGTCACCCACGGTGAGCAGGCACTTCCCTACCCACTTGCCAGAACGCTGCGGTGTGATGTCATTAAGCTCCAGAGAACTCCCTCTTAGACCACACCCTGGGATTCCTAGGGTGTAGGATTTAGGGTTTTTTTTTTTTAAACCTGCTGGATCAATCTAGGTTCAGCTGCTTTGCAGGTCCCCTGGGCAGGGCCTGAGCAGCACCAGCAAGGATGGAGGGACAGAAGAAAGCAGTTCACAACTCCACACAAGGCTTCCAAATGTGAATGATGGCTGAGTGGCTTTTCATTTATTTGAGGCTTGGCGAAGGGGAGGGGGTGAGGTTAACTACTGGGCTTAATCTGTAAAAGTTCGTGGCGACTGTTTGGAAAAGAATAGATAGGTGGTTCTGAGCGCTTCAGAGTGTCTAGCCTGGAGCCTGGGAGACTTGGGGGGTGGCTTTAGCTGGAAGCCCAGGAGTTGGATCCTCTAGTTGGAAGCCCAGCAGGAAGAGAGGTCCAGGTCTAGTGTCCCCTCCCCAGAGCCTTGCTCCTTCCCTCCTACAGATTAAGGACCTGAAGCTGAAGGTGCTGGACCTCCGTGGGAAGTTCAAGCGTCCGCCCCTGCGCCGGGTCCGTGTCTCAGCTGACGCCATGCTCCGAGCCCTGCTGGGTTCCAAGCACAAGGTGTCTATGGACCTACGGGCCAACCTCAAGTCTGTGAAGAAAGAAGACACAGAGAAGGTGAGGGCCACTCTCCTCAGACACTTCCTCCTCCTGCCTACAGCCTGAGGCACTCTAGTTAGTCTGTGATCCAGAATGTTCTAGAACCCCCTACGAGGTCAGTGTCAGAGGAGGGAAGGCAGGCTGTTTCCAGTCTGAGGGGAAGACTGGGCAGGGGAAAGGCTGACGGAGGAATAAAGTAAAAACCTTGCTCCCAGTGTCAATGAGAGGGTGACCACTGCCCCAGTCACCATGGCTTCTCGTTGCGGCTGCAGGAGTGTGAATGTATAGAAATTGGAGAACTGAGTTCAATCACTTGGCTAGCAAACAACACCTTCAAGTTTGTTGGCCTCACAGTATATGCCCAGAGCTGACAGGACTGTGTTCTCAAGTGTGAGAGAGTGATCTCTGGTCCAGGAAGCCTGATAAAATAAACAGGCTCGACAGTCTGCTTACAAAATGGAAACAGGTCAAACAAATCAGGGGACGCTTCTTGGAGGAGGTGACCCTGAGCTGTAGTACATCACCCAGGAGAGTGTTGTGGGGTCTTGGAGGTGAGGCTGGCCTGTGATACACTGAAAACCAGCTACGTGACCCCATCACAGTCACCTAGAACCTCCCACCCACACAGCCTCATACTCTCTGTGGAGCCTCAGCTTAACCTGTGTCCCTGTCCGGCTAAGGCATCTTCCATCACATGCTGGGCAGGAGCATCAGGATTTCCTGTCCCTAGAAGAGGTGGATTTTCTTCCACCTGATGTCTCTTGAGCTCAGGAGGCCTTTGATGCCCCTCCAGCCTGGTGAGTTTCTGACGTGTTTGTGAATTGCCCACAGGAGCGGCCAGTAGAGGTGGGAGACTGGAGGAAGAATGTGGAGGCCATGTCTGGCATGGAAGGCCGCAAGAAGATGTTCGACGCTGCCAAGTCCCCGACCTCACAGTAGAGGTGCCTAGGGGTGCTTGTCTTTGAAGTCCCTCAGAGTCCCTAGGGCACTCGGGATAAGTAAGGGATGAGAGGCTGAGGCAATGTGCAGGAGAACTCTTGGGAGTCAGCTCTCTTGAGCGCAGGCCTACTCTAGTACCTTCAAACACATGCCTGTATCAGGTCCCCTCATCTATAAAACTGGGGCTTGTACCAGATCGGTGGTCCTGGGACTGGCAGCCTCCATGTGTTCCTAGCTGCAAACGGTTGAACTGGAAACTGTGGGGCTGGGGGACCCTAGAAATCCTGAGGCAAGCCAGAGTCTGAGAATACAAGGTTAGATGATCCCCGAGGTCCCTTCAGCTCTAACTCTCCAAGAGTCTCAGGTCTTTGACACGCGATTTGGTGCCTTCTTTTACTTAAGCACCCCAATCACTGTTGCGGGGGGGGGGCACCAGTTCAGAGAAGCTAAACCCCCCTCCAGAGAAATAGTCGAGGAACAAAGAGGTGGAATTGGGCCATAAAAGCCTTTCTGTGAGAGCACAGAGAGGAGGTGTAATAGACGAGTCCGCAGGCCTCCCAGAGCAGGCAAGGCTTTCTCCCCAGAGCAGATTTCAGCTAGTGATAGGAGAGGGTTCACAAAGGAAGGGAAGGGCTGAGGGTGCAAAGGTCAGCTGTGGGACCAAACTAGTCCTGGAAGATGACGAGGGCAGGCTAGAGCCAAGGAGCTTGGGAAGTGTAGAGAGAGGGAGCTCAGGTTCTGGGCGGAGCAGCTGAGGAGTCTCATGGGTGGTACAAGGGAGAAGCCCCAGGGACTGTAGGGGACGTGTGTGCTGTATGTCCATCAGCGATGCCTCAACAGCACACATCACTAGGATCTATTTGATAACGTCTCCGCTCTGTCCCTCAGGTTGCCTTGCCGTATGGCACTCTGGGATCGTGCTTTGGGTCCCTTCCTCCAGCCCCACTCACCTATCTTCCAGCCAATGCCTGGAGCATCCCTGCTTCGCCTCCCTCCCCCCAGCCTACATGGCCACCTTTGGAGCCAGGATGAGAATGGCACACAGAGGAGAAGAAAGAAGCGAGCGGTGGAGAACTCAACCTATGAGGCACGCTGGTGTTACCCAATCACACCGAGGGGCCACAGGCTGAGGAGGGAGGCAGAGAGAACACCTTCCCTACAGCCCCAGATCGCCACCCTCCATTTCTGTTGCTACCTGTAGTGTCCACCGGCATCACAACGCTCCATTAAAAATCCAGGTTCCTGGTGGTTTCTGTAGCTCCGTGGTTAGTGCTCAGAAGGAAGTGAGGAAAAGGAGTCTGTGCAGAGGGATTGAGTTAGGAGTTCAGAGTAGGAACAGAAGACTAAGGATTCGGTGGTTGTCTGCTAATGTGCCCCCAAGGAATCTTTCTTCCAGGTCACAGTGACATCACACACTCTCACCATCCAGGAATCTCAGCTCACCAAAGCTGGGATGTCTGACAACAGACACGTCCTACCCTAGACTCTAGGGCTCATTTGTAGCATACCCTGTCTGATTTCCCTAGCCTCCACAAACAAGGACTCTCTGGTGCCTTCACATGGACCTAACTGTTGTGGGCCAAGAAGGCCCTCCTTCTGGTCTGCACTCTGACCCCTGAGGAGGGACATACTGCAGTTCTGTGTCTGGCCACCAGGAGACTCCATCCCTCTGTGCCTGGCTGCTCAGGTCCTAAGTCCTTGCTCTCTGCTCCAAATTACTTCCTCTCTTACTGGAGGCGCGGGAGGGGAGGAGGAACATTTCCTGAGTCCTCTGCATGGGCCCTCTGTCCCTTCCCAGAGGGCAAGAGTGTGTCAGAGACCCCAGTCTCTCCTCACACTTCCAGCCAAACACCCCCAAGACTCATTCTTTCTCCAAGGTGGTCCTGCCAGTGGTCTGACCTTAGGGGTCAGTTCCTTTTCCTATCCCGCTAATGTTGGGTCCCAAAATCTGGGAGGGGCTGAAACCAGGCGGAGAGGAGTAGGTGTAATGAGGGAGTGGGGACAGCCCTGGGTCCTTGAGTGGTTACCCCACCCCCACCAAGCCCCTTAAAGGAGCAAAGAGCAAGATTCTGAGCCAGAGTGGAACTTGGCTTTTAGGGTGGTGTCTATGGCAGTTCCTGAGCTAAGCTTACAGGGAAGTAGCTGGTCCTCAGGACTAGCCTCCACAGAAGCTGAGCGGTCTGGACGGTCCCGTTCACCTGCCCCTGGAGATATCCAGCTCTACCCTCTACCCTCTGATCTCCGTGTATTATCTGCCAATGGCTGGTGCAAAGTGCAGTGTGGTTACCTCCTGGGGCACAGTCTGGGGCAGGCATGCTCAGCCTGCCTGTGGCAGTGGGGACCAGCAACTTGGGGTGCGTTGGGAAAGGCGGTACTTAGCCACAGGGCTTTTGCTACAAACACATCAGTAGGCAGAGAGTGAGGGGTGTGCAAAGAGCGCACTTACTGTGCACGCATGCCTGTAGTCATAGATACACCCAGTCACACACACACAAACACACACACACACACACACACACACACATACACAGAGAGAGAAAGAGAGAGAGAGAGAGAGAGAGAGAGAGAGAGAGAGAGAGAGAGAGA
>CABHPH010062208.1:0-11123 GCA_902168325.1 Peromyscus nudipes
CTCAGAATCCCTACAACCACCTCACCATGACAGCTCAGAATGTCTGCAACCACCTCACCATGACAATTCAGAATCCCTACAATCACCCCAACAGCTCGGAATGTCTGCAACCACCTCACTACTGCAGCTCAGAATCCCTACACCACAGAAAGCCACAGGCTGCTATTTAATGTGAAGCTGTACCATAGTGATGACAAGATCCTGCTGAAATGTTTAACACAAACAAGACTTTTCTGTGACAGTTTGAGTTGATAAGCCAGTGCATTTTTGCACCATTTTTTTGAATTTTTTTATTCAACTTTGATTTCCTCTTACATGTAATATAGTCAAACAGAGGGCTAAGCATTTTAATTTTTGTTATTATTAGCATTTTCTCTGTTCCTTTCAATGTAAAATAGCAAAACCAACACACCATGTATCTTTTTCTTTCATACATTTCAGGATCATAGTATTCACTATTAAGGTCACATATTTAATCAATGAGACATAATTCCATATTCTGTAGCTAAAGGGTATCTTGTTGTTTATATATCAAAATTAGTATGTCATCATTTCTTTAATATGTGTAGCAAACACACCCTGTAAACTTTGACATGGCCATTATTTATTCCTTTATGGTATTTTGAAAATAAATTGCCCAACCTTGGCTGAAATATTAACACAAATGTTGTTGTTACATATACATAGATTCAATTTCCAGATGATTCATTGACTATACTGTATTTCATAAAGAAAGGGACAACTAATATGAATTCTTCAATTTTAGGATGTCTAAAATTTTACTCATGACTTTTTTGACTTTATCTACACATGGAAGTGTAAAAGTGTACAAGATAACACCAAGTCATTAAAGATTACATGTTAGAAAGCAATGACATTATTAACAAGTTCATGATTGTTTAACATTAGGTAATCTGTCTACTGAAAATGTTATCACCTATATTCACTAAAAGACAAACTACACTAAAAATCAATAGTAGAAATGCTGCAGGCTGAATGATTGTGCCACAATTTTAAGTATATATTTTTATTTGTGTTTGAATTTTTAATTTTAATTTTTAAAAAATGAATGATCAAATCCAGCCTATTTTCTCCCTTGATTTACCCCTTTGTCTCTTGGCACTACAATTCACTCCCAACATCATGACCTCTTTATTTTCATTTAAACCTGCTTTGTCCTGTTAGTATTGCCAATATGTGTATGTATGTAGGCCATCTTTCCAGCCTGGGATCAACAGCAATTTTAATTGTGTTTTCGTCTTAAATAAATTCAAGTAATACAATACAATACAAAGCAGACAGAAAATATAAAGCAATTGTAAATCATTAGACTGTTACTTAAATACATTATAAGCACAGCTAATTCATCTTGATATAAAATATAAAAATGCATTATATTTTTTTACTATGTTCAATTGGATGAGTAACAAAAAAGCCACTGTTCAAAAAGTAATAAGAGGCATATGAGACTAATACCAGAGAGCTTGGTGTCTAGAATCATGGGTTTGTTTGAACTCATGATAAAATTATATTTCTACACTGTTGTAATATGATGGAAATTGAATTTGTTTTTCTGCATATTTCTCAATAGATAGACTTTGACAAGGAGACATCTGGGCCTGCTGCATGTCATCATAAGCCACATTTCTACTCCAGTTATTTCACATCATAGACCAGTATCACTCAGAATTCAAAGGCCATGAAGGAGAAGAGAATACCCTAATCATCAGTGGTTGACCTGGTATTGTGAAATTCTGAGTTATATAAAGATAAATGCTAAAGTCATATATTCCAGATTTGAAGAACTTTTTGCCTGATCTGTTTATCTTCTTTTGTATAAGTATGGATTTACTTTCTCCTGCAAATTACAAAATGAAATGACTTCCCTAATCTTTGCTAGACTCTTCTTAATAAGTAGATCTCATCAAATGATCTAAATGTTTTATTTATGTAAGTGTTCAAACACTTAAATAAAGCATACTAAATTCCTCAATAGACAACTCAGTAAAAACAAGATCTGTTTTTATCTCTTAATTCCATTTTACTTAAAATTATTTCACACAATGTATTTTGTTACACCCAGTTCTCCCATATACTTCCCATCTTTCTATTCACCCAACTTTGTTCTCTTTCTTTCAAATGAAACACACATTTTAAAAAATGAGAACAAAGCAAGCAGACAAAACCAATAAGAACAAATTTTCCAAACTAAAAAAAAATACATAAAATCATGAAGCTTGTTTTATGTTGCCCGACCACTCCTATTTATGGGATTTCCAAGGAGTGTTTTTGGTATACCCAGTGACATGCCACTGGAAAATACGGATTTTACATTTGCCAACCGACATCAATTTCAGATGGCTTCTTGTTTTGGAGTGGAACCCCATTTCCACTTTCCTCATTCAGAGCTGGGATCCAGTCCAGCTTGTACCTGGGCAGGTCTTATGCATGATGCCACTGTCTCTGAGTTCAAATGTGTATCAGTCCTGCTGTGTCCGAATGATGGTTTCCTTAGGGTGGTCATTCATTACCACTGACTCTTTCTCAACCTTTCCACCTTCTCTTCCACAGAGTTCCCTGATCCCAAGGGGAGGAGTTTGATTAAGGCATCCCATTTAGGACTGAGTGCTCCAAAGTCTCCTACTCTCTGCACAAAGTCTGATGTGTATCTCTGTGTTAGTTCCCATATACTTTATAAATAAGCTTCTCTGATGATGGCTGAGTGAGGCACCGATCTAATGGAAATAAAAATGTCATTAAGAGTCATTTTATTGTTATGTTCCTTTAGCAGAGTAATAGTTTTAGGATTTTACATAGGCCCAGGACCTCTCTAAGTCTCAGGTTCTTGGCCACTGTCGCAGTGTCATGTATGGGTTCTATCTCATGAGATGGGCCCTAAATCTAATAAAAAACTGATTGGTTACTTCTATAACTTTTGTGCCACTGCTGCACCAATAGGTTCTGTGGGCAGATCTCTGCCTCAGGTTGTAGGTTTTGTAGGTGGGTGATACTGATGATTTCCTTTCTCCTTGAGTAACATTCAGAATTCTTTCCAGCACCATGGGTGCTAGCTAGTCAGTAGGGGCAAAGTTTCTAGTTGAGTGCCTAAATGAATCTAATATTTAACATCTTGATATCATGGCTAAGATCTTTTTATTTGAAAATAATACTTCAGTTATGATTTCTGTATTATAGTACAGAATGTCTTCTTTAAAGAAAAAAATATTTGTATTTCCTATTAAAATATTTACATGATATTATGTACAATTTAGAAAACAAAGCAACATATAATAATGAAAGAATGTATCATTTTTTTTCTATTACCTCGTAAGA
This sequence comes from Peromyscus nudipes, assembly GCA_902168325.1. Lineage (NCBI taxonomy): Eukaryota > Metazoa > Chordata > Mammalia > Rodentia > Cricetidae > Peromyscus > Peromyscus nudipes. The sequence goes on from CABHPH010062208.1 coordinate 3,334, forward strand.
AAATATCAGTTTAAAGTTGATGTAAAAACTAATTTTTTTGGAAGCAAGTTAGTTTTTTTTTCATTGAAAATACTCTTTTATTAGTCAATAGCTCTTGTAGAAATAATCATTATTCTAAGTCTTGTAACTTAATTTAAATTATATATATACACATAAATGTAGATATTTTCTAGTTTCTATTTTTACTTACAAAATTTATGATTTTATTATTGTTTACAGATGAATGGAATTCCATTGTGTATGTATATGGCATTTCCATCATCCATTCACCTGTTGAAGAATGTTGAAGTTGTTTCCACATCCTAGCTGTTGTAAAAAGAATGGCAATGAACCTATAGCATAAGATGCTGAATCCTTTGGACATATGCAAATGATTGATGTAGAGTCATGTGGCTAATATATTTCTACACATTGATTCCCACAGTGGCTGCACCCGTTGCCTTTTTCACCACCACCAAGTGAATATTCCCCTTTTCTCTATGTCCTTGATCTTAATCATTCTGACTAGAGTAAGATGAAATCTCAAAGTAGTTTTAATAGACATTTCACTAATTTCTTAAAGACACTGGACACTTTTAAAGAAATATCCTAGCCATTTCTATTTCTTCTCTTGCACTTTCTTGTTAAGATCCATAGCCCATTATTATTCAGGGCATTTGATTTCTTAACTCATTGAATTTTTTGTTTCTTATACAAAAAGAGCTCCTCAACCTACACATAGATAAACAACCGTATGGAATCTAAAGATTAAAATAATGATTTGGAAATTTGCTTTTAAAATTTATATATTTCTCTTCTAGTAAATATTAATTCCTTATAAAATCTATTATTAAAAGCATATGCTAAAACACATATGTATAGGGAGTTTTTAAATAAACTTATAAGAATGCCTATATTTATAAAGTATTTTTAAAGATGTATACCATCAATACTTAGTGAAATAATTTTCAAAAATGGCAGCAAGTTAAAATTATTTGATGTAGTGAAATAGTCGCATTGGAGTACTATGCAATCAGCACGTTTCCTGAATTATTCTTATCATTCTTGGTGTGTTTTGTGTATATGTCTTTGTGTATTCATGTCTTTGGGGACATGTAGAGTCAAGAGAACATGAAGTGTCTTTTTGAGTGTCTTCTATGCTGTGTTTTTCAAAACAGGGTCTTTCACTTAACTTCGAACTTTTATGAGCTTACTGTGCAGTGAACATCCTGTCTGTGTCCTCTCAGCAATGAGTTCTAGTGACTGTCCTGTTTGTACCTACTCAGCACTGCAATTACAGGCATGCAGCCACATTGGCCTTTTTGCATGGATAATGAAGACTGAGGTCAGATCCTCATTCTTGTCTAAGTTAGCACATTACATCCAGAGACATTTCCCCAGTCCCCAGAATTATTATTATTATTATTATTATTATTATTATTAATTAATTACAAAATATGCTGTAGTCACTGTTTTATTCAGCTCATTTATTACTTTGCAGTGTGTCTACTTTGACTTTTGTAGTAGGTTTTCCCTTTATAAATTCATTTCACTTCTTTTGTGTGTATGTGTATGTGTGCTGGGGTGTATGCATACTAGGCAAAACTAGGGCAGTGGATGTCTTCTTTTCTTGCTTTATACTATGTGTCTTTAAGATAGGGTTTCTCACAGGACCCAGAGCTTGCTGCTGACAGGGTGGAGGCTGGTGGCCCACAAGCCCCAGTGATCCTCCTGCTTCTCCTCTACCTGGTACTGGATTTACATTTGGAATCAGCCACACTCAGCTTTTTATTTCAGTGACAGAGATCCAAACTGAGGTCCTCATGCTTCCACAGCCAGCAATATGACTCACCAAGCCACCTACCTATCCCAATAACTTTAATATATATTTTCCAATGATGCTGAGAATTTAGCAGCATACACTTACTAACACAGTTTACCCCGAAAGCATTTGGTAGAGCTTTAGGGACTATTAGTATTTTCTTGTATCCAGATAAATCTGTGTGAGTGCAGATACATTTGTAATTATGTTATGGTTACTAAATCATGAATCAGAATAAAATTCTAAGAAACAATTTTAAATTATTTTTGTTTATATCAGCTCTCTAAGTGTGTATCATCCTTAAAACCTTTTAAGCATGGAAAAATTGGCCAAAGCTAGGCAAGTATAAAACAAAATTTATATGATGTCTATAAATGACATGGCTTTAAATAATTCTTACTTATATTCCTACCTCATCTTGGGTAAACATTTCTAATTTCTGGGTAGAGCATTGTCTTTCCTGTAAATGTCATGTAATGCATAAAAGGTTCTTGGACTTGGCCAGATTTAGGATGAAATATGCTACATATAATTCACAAAGTGCTGGCTGTTTCATATCTACATGCCTAAATCATTTTATTATCCGCTTAATAGCAGAACAAATTAGTCATCCTCTCTGATTCTGGTGCACATTATGCTGAGACATGCCTGCCCTAATATGCTTTCTGATAAAGTAAATGCTCACTCTGTCAGAGCACAAATCTTATTTGGGCTCCAGGAAAGTCAAGAGAGAGAGAGCTGAGTCTGCAGTAGGACTGCTTACTCGAGGAGAACTGAAGATTTATTATCAGACTTCATTAAATATATGAGAGACCCCCCAGCACTCAAGGTTAGAAAATTAGGATGCAAACATCAAGCTTCTACAAGAAAGGAAACAGGTAGCAAAACCAAGAATGATCGCTCTTTGCACTTTACACAAGTGAGGAGGTGGTCCTTTATCAAAGTAAATGATAGTTGAATAAAGCTAGTTGAATAAAGCTATGCTTCTTAGTTATTTACTTCAATCAGTAATGCGTGACTATAAAATATTGCTAATTAAACCTCAGAGATATATATAGCTACTGTTCATATAGAATGGCATCTGAATTTCTAATATGTATTGCTTTATTTAATAGGGTATCCTTATAAATTTTGAATCATGTTTGCAAAAGTGAAATTTCATATCCCTGATACTTCTGTACAAACTGGTTATGTGAAAAATGGAAAGGATTTTTAACTTGTAATTAAAAGGTACATAGAATATTTCAATGTATAATTAATAAAAATAAAAGCGGAAATTGTCTTGATATTTTAGAAATAGGGTCTTAGTTAAGAAGTTTAATATTGTTTTGTCTACTCCCTAATATATTTTAGAAGTTGAACTAATATTTTCATCATATTTGAGAAAATAAACATATACTTTTTTATTTTATATTCCTTTACTAACCTGAAAATAAACACTTCCTATCATGCCATTTTCTCATGGTCCTTTCTATAACACAGACCATGTCCATTTATTTTTTCATCTATTCCTCACCTTAACCTTTTTCATGTGATTCTTAATTTCTAGCATCTTAACATAATAAGCTCCTGACAGCTACACCATTCTTTGCCTATTTTATATTTAGATATTACTGAGTAATAAGAAAATTAAGATTCGGTAATATTTGGAACATGTCAGCATGTGTGTGCTAAATAATGTCAAAATGCTTTCAAAAGCAGATATCCCAACATGCAATGCACACCTTAACAGCTAAAGCCAGACTGCTTGTCTCTGACTCCTTCACTTGTGATCACAAGAAGACCTTAGTAAATTGTGTTTTGAGGATGAAACAATCAGAATCTCCCAAACTGAGACAGCTGGCTTCTAATCACACAAAGTCTGCCTTTGCCTTGATGATCCCTGTGAATATAGACTGTCTTCAGTGAGCTGTGTCTGTTCAGTCAGGCAGCAAGCTGTGAGAAATCAGAGTACTCAGATTTGTCATCAAGTTTGATTTTTGAAATATGGGAAATCTTGAGCAATAAGCCAAGGGAATAGTTTACCTCAAAAGAAACTAACGTCTTATTAAGAAATCTTAAAAAAAAGTACATGCCTCAAGTCTTTTCCTAATCTTATAATAAACCTTTATTGTTTTATCCACTTAAGTATGTTGCTATCAACATCCTCTTGCTGGGATTCTCTCTATTGGATGGCGTAAAAATGAAACTTTATTTCCATCACAGAAATATTCTGTTTTCCTCAAAACTTTCTAGTTTTTAAAAGGTGTGGAGTTTCATTGTCTGTGACCTTAATACTCTGTTGCCATTTGTTTCAATGATAGATTGAAGAACAGTTCCCAATCTAGTGCTGTCTCTTTCTTATTCCATATTCTTTGTGGGTTCCATCAAATACAGATTCCCACAGAATTGTGCCTGAGAATATAACTGTTCTGAGGGGAAAAAACTTCTAAGACATTCCAGATGTATAAATAAGTTATGTTTCACAAAATTAAATATATTCTTAATAAGATTGCAAGAGATGTGAGATAGAACATTATTGCTCCCTTAATGATTATTATAATAGAATTTCCAAATACCTAGTCATCCTCCTTCTTTTCTTACTGTTCCAACTAGACAAAGTATTAATCCCTAAATACATGATGTGGTGTTAGTTACTCAGGGGAATAGATCGGACAAAAGGTGTGTTGACTATAACCAAGAAACAGTTGGCTCGTTGGAGGATTTTGTTTCTTGTTGAGTTTTCTTAGGTGGTTTCTTTAGATCCAGAAAAAGTGTATGGAAACATTAGTCTATTAATCTCTAGCTTTGTTCTTCCTTATGAAGTAGAGTTCTAAAGTTATTCAAAGTCTCTTAATAATTTCTAATATTAAACCTATTTCCTATAGGCATACACCAGGCCCTTTGGAAATTAGATTATTCATCAATAAAAATGGAAATAATATAGGCTTATTTTACTATAAAATGTCATTGTTATACAAAGGCCAGTAATTATGATATAATCATTGCTGATATTATAGCTCAGACCTGTGTCCATAGGTCACTGCATTATTGAGAGTATCATATATGCATTTATATAATTTTCACCCCTGTGCCCATCCAACTGGTACCATAGTCCCTACCTCCTCTCAAATTCATAACTGCTTCTTCTATATTATTTTGAAACACATGTAATCTATTGAACCCATCTAGTATTGCTTTTATCTACATGTGTTTAGAGCTGACTATTTTGGAATAAATAACTTATCAAGGAGTTCCACTGTGGGTATAATTGATTCGTTTTTTTTCAGTAGCTATTGAGTAAGTACCATTTTTCATCTAGGGATGTACCTTGGTGTATCAGCTGACATTGTCATTAAGCACATCTTGCTTTGACAACCATATTGTTAAGATTTCGTATGTACAGCATTCCTATTATGCATAGAAGATACTGCTTGGATGTAGGCATCCTGATACTAGCTTTGCATCTTGGAGTATATAACATGAAGTAACCATACAGCCAGGAAATTAGAGTCTTCTCTCTCTCTCTCTCTCTCTCTCTCTCTCTCTCTCTCTCTCTCTCTCTCTCTTTCTGTTTGTGTTAGTACACAGGTTATATAAATGAGGACAAGGAGAAAAATGGAAAAATGGGAGTAATTGTAGCTATGGAGAAAGGAGGGAGGTTACTGCAAGGAAAGAGGAAGGAAGGGGAAATGATACTAAGGATATTTGAAAAGGTCATTGGAAACATTATTTTGTAACTATACATATATATATTTATATATATATATAATGGTTTTACATCACACAGGGTGGAAATAAGAATCACCTCTAAGAACAACATACTCTATAACAAAATTTCCATTGCTGATAATGGACAACTGAGTTGTCATCAGCCACAAGGTCTAAGAGACTTTCCACCAAATATGTGCTATTGTTATTTTGCTTGTATACTTGTGAGAACTTTAGAATATTTTGTAAAAAAAGATCTTACTGCTGAAGATACCAAGCATGTCTGGATAAGGATTTGGAAGAAGTGAATGGGAACTGACCTGGAAGTCTGCTACAAAAATGACTGGCTCTAAAAGATTTCCCCTGTTTTGTAAGATATATCCCAGGATGCAATTATTTTGTGAGTAACCAGCAGGTATCAAATTATTCTGAAGGTCCATTAAATAGTAGAAAATCCATACCTGGTACTTCAAACCTAGCCAACTCCCTGTGGTTAGTGAGGTTATGGACCTTAGAAGAGAGCCTACTACTGCTACTTTCTTAAACCATATAATTTCCATTCTAACTACCGACTCTTACATACACATATGAGTGCAGCTGCCACTCCTTATCAAATTAGCTTCTTTTTCCAGCAGATGGGGGCAACTACAGAGAACTATAACTGAACAAAATGCAGAGAAAAACTGACCATGGGGTCCCCAGGCCCAATTAGTACATGTGCAGTATAATTCCTACAACTAAGACCTGGGAAACAGCGTAGAAGAGTGGCGGAAAGGATTGCAACTGCACTCTGGTTACCAGTCATACTAGAGAGGCAATGATGTTTGTTGCTTTCCAAATAGATACAGACATTGTTACACATAGTTTACCTCAATTGCAGTTTAGAAGCCACAGAAAGGACATAGACAAAGCACATCAAAGTAGGTTATGCTGTGCTTCAAAAATGAGGAAATCTTAGAATTCAGCCAGCAGTTTCTCCATTTACAAGTGAAGATTCAAGTGGACATGAAAGTCCATGTTGCTTGTGTAAGACTGATGCTGAGAATTATGTAGATCATGATACCGCTTCTTTGGATGGAGTTTAAAATTACAGTGTCATAGTCTACTAAGGCATTAAATGACCTTTGATAATCACCTAGCCAATCCCTATATTTTATAGATGAAATTAGTTCATGGTTACTCAGCTGACTAGTAGGACACATAAGAATTCACACAGTCTTGTAGTGAGTCTAGCACTGAAGTTTTATATTTATAAACCGCCCAGAGTTTCAATAAGCACCAGCTGTATGTATGAGACATTTTATTGTATTTTTCAAGAAATAAAATGGAACTTCTGATAGCTTAATTCCAGAAGAACGATAATCCACCCAAATTATTTTCAGTAGACCTGTCAACAGTAAAATAATTTGATCAACTATTTAAAGCTCAATTATAACTCTAAAGCACTTGAAGGCTAAGGACAATCTGATAACATGCCAAAACATTTGGACACTTCAATCAACCAATGTATTTGCATTTTATGGATAGAGCACAAAAGTGAGTAAATTCATAATTATTAAAAATTTTGGTTTTTCGAGACAGGGTTTCTCTGTGTAGCTTTGTGCCTTTCCTGGAACTCGCTTTGGAGACCAGGCTGGCCTTGAAATCACAGAGATCCACCTGCCTCTGCCTCCCGAGTGCTGGGATTAAAGGCGTGTGCCACCACCGCCCTGCAATGGAGAGATGGCTCAGCCATTAAAGGCTAGGCTCACAACCAAAATTTTTTAAAAATTTTAATGTGAGTGTCTTAGTTAGCATTTCTGTTGTTGTGATTAAACACTATGACCAAAAGCAAGTTGGGGAGGAAATGGTTTGTTGGACTTGTACTTCCACATCATAGTCCATCATTGAAAGAAGCCAGGAGAGGAACTAAAACTTGGCAGGTGCTATAGCATGCCCTTAATCCCAGTACTCGGGAGGCAGAGGCAGGTAAATCTCTGTGAGTTCGAGGTCAGCCTTGTCTACAGAGTGAGAACCAAGACAATCTGAAACATCCCTTGAAGGCAACTTCATCAATCAAGACATGATGCTAAAGCGACAAGAAGAAGAAATGATTCAGTTGTAGCCAGAATGGCTCTGACAGTCTCAGTTGAGCCTGTATCCAGGGGACACAATCAAAGCTTCCATGCTTGACATTTTTAGAGATCCACTAAGAGAAATTGCCCTGGAGACAGCCATGACCCAGAGAAAACAGAGGAATTTCTTTGGCCCTGAGTTTGTGAAGATGACAATTGAGCCATTTATTTCTTTGGATTTGCCA